>JAINUT010002036.1:0-214946 GCA_020205555.1 Panax stipuleanatus | reverse complement strand
CCTGTTTTGGTACCCCCAAGGGATGGAGTTCCCTTATTCATGTACCTGTCCATCAATAACAACGCAATGGGCTGCATGTTAGGACAGAAGGATGATAGTAGTAAAGAAAGAGCTATCTACTACATCAGCAAAAGATTCAGCAGTGGTGAACAGAAGTACACCCTGATCCAAAAGACATGCTGTGCATTAGCATGGGCCGCCATGAGCTTGCATCACTATTTGCATGGGCATACGACCTACCTCATATCCCGCATGGATCCACTCAAATACGTATTTAACAAACCAATGCTGAATTGTCGACTGTCCAAATGGCAGTTGATCCTACAGCAGTTCGACATTGTCTACGTGACTCAGAAGTCAATCAAGGGTCAAGGCATTGCAGATCAATTAGCTGAAGCAGCTTCAGGAGGGTTCAACCCCCTGGAGACATATTTTCCAAACGATGGGATCGTGACAATTCTACAACTCCAGTTAGAGAATACAGTCCAACCATGGAAAATGTATTTCGACGGAGCGGTAAACATGGAAGGTACCGGAGCTGGGCAATCCTCATCTTTGGTACAGGAAAGCAGTATCCTGTGGCTACCAATCTTTAATTTGGTAACACCAACAACATGGCCGAGTATGAAGGCTGTATAATGGGGTTAAAATTAGCCCAATCCATGTCTATCAAACACCTACTCGTCTTCGGAGATTCTGAGCTGGTAATCAGACAAACCACCAGCGCGTATCTCACCTAAGAACTGCATTTGCTGCCCTATCATCGGCAGGTCCTCAAAAGATCCTCGGAATTTGAAGACATAACCTTTGTTCATATTCCTCGGGGTCAGAATGACTTCGCTGATGCATTGGCAACGTTGGCTTCATTAATCCGCATATTCGATAAGAGTGGATTTCCCAACATCAAGTTCACAATTCAGAAAGCCCCGACATATGTGAATTATATTGGAGAAGTATCAGATGAAATACCTCCTGTCAAGCAGCCTTGGTATCAAGACAGCAAGGAATATCTCCGTGAAGGATCCACACCCATTGGGGCAAATCCATCAGAGCAAAAACGAACTCACAAAATGGCCATGAAGTTCTATTTGGGTGGAGATGCACTTTACAAAAGGGATGCTGGAATAGGCTTGTTGAGATGCCTCGATAAAGAGCAAGCCCAAAGACTTATGGATGAAATCCACGGTGGAGTCTGTGGTCTACACATGAGCGATCATCTGCTGGCCAAGAAGATAATCAGAACAGGCCATTATTGGATCTCTCTTAAGGCTAACTGCGACGATCACGTTAAGAGATGTTTTCAATGCCAAATACATGGAAATGCCATACACACTCCTCCAAATGAGCTGGACAATATGAGTTCACCATGGCCTTTCTCCATGTGGGGAATGGATGTGATAGGTCCAGTGAAACCAAAAGCCAGCAATGGTCATCGATTCATTTTCACCATGATCGATTACTTCACCAAATGGGTTGAAGCAGCCTCCTTTACCAAAGTCACAAAAGAGGTCATCATTAGTTTCATCAGAAACAATGTCGTCTGTCGATATGGACAACCGGAGGTGATCGTATCAGACAACGCCAAGAACCCGAACAATCAAATTATGAAAGAATTGTGCAATAAGTTCCACATCAAGCATCTTAATTCCGTCATCTATCGGCCCAAGATGAACGGCGCTATCGAAGCGGCCAATAAAAATATCAAGAAAATCATGCAGAAAATGTCTGCCAATGGCAAAGAATGGCCTGACCTGCTGCCTCTCACCCTGTTAGCATACAGGACGTCAATGCGCACCTCTACTGGGGCTACCCCCTATTCGTTGGTCTATGGCATGGAGGCAATCCTTCGCATAGAGGTAGAGATGGAATCCTTACGAGTATTGATCGATGCTCAGATAGACGAGGATCAATGGTTGCAAAACCGGTATCATCAATTGTCCCTGATAGATGAAAAAAGGGCTACGGCCATTTTCCACATACAGTTATACCAGCAAAGGGTCGCCAGATCCTACAACAGAAAGGTCCGAATCCGGCAATTCAAAGAAAATGACTTGGTGCTAAAGAAAATCCTGGCCAATCAGGATGAAGCCAAAGGAAAGTTTGCCCCTATTTGGGAAGGCCCTTTCATTGTCAAGGAGGTGTTGGCAGGGGAAACTGTCAAACTACAAGAAATGTACGGAAATGAATTTCCCCAACTCATCAATTCAGACACCTTAAAAAGGTACTACATCTGAGACATATGCATACCCGCATCCGGGTCCTACGAATCAAATCTAGTTTGGTTTTTCACTAGAAAGCCGGAACTACGAATGACCTGATCTCCCTACACCCGGGAGTACGTAGGCAGCCATTTCTGGTGTGGTCAAACCAAATAAAAAAAACTCAAAAAACTCATCAAACCAAACTCAAAAATCCAAGATAAATACTTTTCAAACCTCTCTCCAACCAAACAACCTGAACTATGAATGACCTGATCTCCCTCAACCCGGGAGTATGTAGGCAGCCATCTACGGCGCGGTTTGACCTCCAAGAAAAAATAAAAAACAAATAAAAGACTAGTTCCAAGACACCAAAGATAAATAGAAGCCAAATTCTATCAAGCTACCCTGGTCAACAGGCCCATATGAGATACTCCCTGACATCTCAACTGTTAGTCCATCAAGGAGAAGCTCAAGAGACATCAACAGCTGTGAGTCATGAAAGAAGTGGTAATCACTCAGCAATGACAGTACATATCCAATTAGGGAAGTGAATCAAAACTATATTTCTCTGATATATAACACTGTTTAATATATACATAATGCCCTGTACATGACAAAAATGGCTGATCTAGTCTGTGTAGGAAAAATAAAGCTAGTCTATGGACCCAAGGACAAGCGAGTCAGCAATGCCAGCATGGCATCTCTCTCTGAAGATGGGGGAGCAGCTATAAGTGCCATCCACTCAGCCTCTATACGGCTCAATACCTCCACAATCATCCGTAAGGTGGCACTGTGGTCATCAATGTATGCACTCATCTGAGTGACCAAACCATGAGTCTAAGATCGAAGAACAGTACTATCAACAATGTGGAAATCACGGGAAGCTATAGCCTCATCCCTCTTCGCAAAAGCTGCGTCTTGAGCAATCAAAGTCTCCTCTATCTCAACATATGCTACGTCTCTAGCCGAGCTAATCTCGTCTCGCTCCACAACCACTGCATCTCTGGCAGATCGGAGCTCCTCTCGCTCAATCAATCCAGCATCCAAAGTGGCCCTGAGTCCATCTCTCTCAACAAAAGCAAAATCTCTGCCAGATAAGGCGGCTAACATCTGCCCTCTAGCTAAATCTAACTCAAAGGTCATCTTGAATAGTGAGTCTGCCAAAGTCAGATCTATCTCTGCAGGAATAACCGACAGATCACTCACTAGGGCCGTTGTCAAACCTGTAAATAGCTCATCTGCGGAAGGAGAATCCGGATCCTCTATAGGCTCCTCCTCGTCGGAGTCCACAATTGAAGATAAATGAGGCTTTGCTGCTGTAACTGCTGTCTCTGCCTCCAACCATGCAGAATACTCTGGAGAATGACCGGAATGGCTACCAGAGAAATCAGCCCTCTCTCGATGAGTCCAACACTCATATACTCTAAACAAGTCGGTGGACGACATAGAAGAAGCCGACGTCCTTTGATCAGCAGACCCCTCGAAATGGTGCAAACTCTGCAGCTGATCAAACTGACACATGACTGCCAGGGGATGATAGGTAGTCACTCCCCTCAAACCCGCTAGGGGAAAATAATCCAGGACAGAAGCATGGGTGATAAAGCTATATGGGGACGCTAGCCCTAAGCATGGCAAGATCGAGAACGGATGCTCAATATCTGATAGAAATGCCAACCATGACTCTGCATCAATACACTCTGCAGGCTGAAAGGAGTAAACTGTGGATGTCGCGTGAGTAAAGCAAAAACCTCGAGGCCTGAAGAATCCAATCGGTCGTATATGGGACATCAGCCATATATATAGCAACACTGAGCTACCCCTAAAAAACCCCTCTGAATGGGTACTACAATATGTGGCGGATCTAAATGTCTCAGTCAATATCATCAGGACAATGGTGCTACACTGTCTAAGGGCCCGAACCACAACTACCAATCCCACATCTAGATGATCCAAGCAAAGCGGCATATAGACGTATGCTACAATACACATCAGCAGAATGTTTACTCTGGCCAAATGTCATGCCTCTGCTGAAATAATAAAATCTCTGACATGGCGATCATAGCTGTCGAGCTCACTAAATCGATCGATCAGGAAATTAATCGAGATCACGTGTCCAGATACAATCTCGTCCCTGATCACACTTTGACGAAGACCAGACATACGGGTAAACGGTCTCTTCATATCACTAATAGTCGTACGAGCACACGAAAAATCCAGAACCAACCTAATAAATCGCTCGTACTCCTCGAGAGTCGGCGTCAACTCATACCGCCCGAAGCGGAACACCTATCTCTCAGGTATCCAGAAGGGTAAAATGCCATCAACAAATCCAGACGGCACTCGAAAACCTACAAGGGCCAACTAATGCCCCAGCATGTGGTCCAGTGTCCCTCTGACTGTGTAGGGCAGGCTCTCATACCATGACCTCAATGATGCGGCCACCTCAGACGGTGGGGAATGCTCAATACTGCTGAACGCAGACGACGTCATCTGTAGCACCGTACCACAAGACCATCCAGAGGTCAAATCAAGTCGCAGTTGTCTGAATGCATACACATGATATAATATATGCATGATGACAAATATAAACATGATGCGATAGATAGAGAAGATCATGAATATCTACAACAAACTATCTACTGCAGGACATCATCCCTGTCTGATAATACAAAGCAGAAAGGAAAATACAGGGAAATGGGGTACCACCACCCAACTAATACAGTGGTCTATCAAAATAATGGCACAATCGCCAAATAGCCAAAACAATGGCTGAGCAAAAATATATCTCCAATAGCTATTAGAGGAAGTCGAAGACATCAGTGTCAAAGCGATCGACTTGCTCCATCTCCTCAGTAGATACAAAACCGCTGCTATCAGGCATGTCTGGGCGGTATAAGGGAGGATCTGCCCCTTCATAACTACTGCTAAATGGACCTAAAGAGAGGCCAGCTCTAGAGCTGGATGGGTCAAAAGATGATGCCTCTGACGAATTGTTGGTTCGATTTAGATGTCACAATTAACGCGCAAGTATACGCGGCCAACGAGTAATAAAGTGTAAGTACAGATATCGTCCCACAGAGAATTAATGGATAAAAGACACCAAACCACTACTATATAATCATTTCAGTCTTATTTAAACGAATGGTAAAGAGAAGGAATTAAAACTACATTAACTAGGCAAGATTTAAAATATACAATAACTAAACCTAGGGTAAATTCATATAATGAAGACATGAGATTACAATTTTCCCCAATATTTCATTTGAATCTTTTAACTCTCTCATTTGAAACAATTAACACATAGAATTGACAACCGAGAAATCATGATTACATAATTGCCTCTTTCGACGGATAACTATGAATCTTCCTAATGCGGCATATAGGTATATGTCTATCCTACACACTATCAAGAAACCAATATCAAGAACAATTAACAAGACACATGTCACTGGAAAATCTCGTTAACTACTCTTTCAATTACCAACTTTCACATAGGAAGTCATTAAGATTAGATTCTCAATTTGGTTGCATACGGCATTTAGGTATATTTCTATCCTCAATGATATCAAATTATCAACTCTTGAGGATAATGAACGAGACACACGTCACATAATCTCATAGATTACCCACAAGAATCTCTAACTTTCGCATGATATCATAACTAGGTCTAAACCAACAATTCGTTTGTCAACTTTATATAAGTTCATAAGAAATCAATCTAAGCGTACAAGTTATGATAACCAATTCATAATAAAAGTAATGAGAGAGAAATCAATACAAACTACGCGTTGGGTTCCATTGAAATTCCAAAATAGACTCAAGTCATAAATAACTCAAATAAATCATCCACAAGGTTCATAAACATCATCCAAATATACAATGAATACAAGGAGAATTAAGAGATAGAATTACAAATCTTGAGTCTTTCTCCAAGTGTGGAGCTTTGTTGTTTATCCCCTGCTTCAATCTTCAAGTCCAAAAGAAACCCTAGAATCTACTAACTACACTAATCTAACACTAATCTATAGTAATCTACTCCTAAGCTAGCTAAACAAGAATTGAAAGAGAGGAAGAAAATAGAAACTAGCTAGGGTTCATAACTCCCCAAGGGAGGCTCTCCTGAATGCTGCTCAACTCCCCCATTTAAAGCCTCTCCCGATCAGTCAAACAAAAAGTCAAACAATTTTTTGCTGGGGACAAGCGCGACGGCCCGCGCCCCAAGCCTATTCCAGGCGCTGGCAGCGCGGCACCAAAAAGCTGGAATCTGCAGCTGCTTGCTGGTGCAGGTTTGCCTCGTATATTCTTCAGTTGCTTTCTCCTACCCCTCTTGCATTTGCCTCTTATTAGCCTTGCTTGTTACCTCTAGCCTCATGCCATTCCATTGCTTTAAGCTCATTTCAGCTCCTTGCCCCATTTAGGCGATCTTTTACTCTTTTAAGCTCCATTAGCACAAAGGGGATTCCTAAACCTGAAAAACACCAAACGAAGGAAAAAATGCATTAAACGCACATGATTACTTGAGTTTCAGCAACAGAATGAGTTAGAAAGGATTCGAATAAGTGGTAATAAAACCACTTATCAAATACCCCCAAACTTAAACGTTGTTTGCCCTCAAGCAAACAAAATAAAACTAAACACATGATGCAATGCAGTATATACAATGTATGCAACCTACGCTATATGAATGCAAATCCAGATCCTAGTCAGTATTGAACTGTCAAAGCAATGCCTCAGAAAAATCACAAGATAATTAAACAGATAAGCAACCCAAGACAAGACCATCTAACATACTCTTGCAAATCCAAAATTGTCAACACTGATGTGTTGTGCGTTGTTTTGTTTAGCAACCATTAGACATGCATTTAGATAAATAATTCACATACTATGCTTCTTAGAGGAAAAACAAGCTTTAACTTAAGAAAAATAGTAAATCATATAAGTTCTAACTAAGACCATGTATTACTAGAGTTAAGAGTCAACATGGGGTTTTCATTAAGCTTTTATTACTCACGAGGGCGTATTCGCACTTTCCCGTGTACACATTTGACTGTGCAATGCTTAGTTCTCTTAGGCTTTTCAATGATATCCATGTAGCGAGCTTTCGACCAACGACTCCCAGACCAGACGGCCTTAGGGCGCTGGGTGTAGAGACACCCCTAGGGCTTACTTGCTCGAATATCAAAGGCCACAGAACTCGACGTAGCCGAAGTGTTTATTCTATTTTTTTTCTTAATCTTTTCTTTTCTTTTCTTTTTCTTTTTCTTTTTCTGCAAGGGAGTGCGTCTTACGCTCCATCTCCCCGCATAAATCATGCATGTCCCCTATTTTCCCCAAACTTAAGCTTTTAATAGTCTAGTTATTATTATATGCGAACTAAAACTCTTTTATTAAAACATAGTTTTTCCACCAAAAGACAAGTATGTAAACATTTAAACTTAGCATATCATGGTGTTTACTCTATTGTGCTTACTGGTTACACAGTATCTGACAGGTAAGGATTTACATATATGACCATGAAATCAGGCTTAAGTCTCAAATCAGTTCAACAATCAAGTGATTTTAGTTTCTTCACAGGCAACATACATAACTAACCAACTAAAAACTGGATTCATGCAGTATGCTCTCACACATAATGCAAAAATAAAAGAATTTTTTTAAAATTTTCACAAATTTTAACTATTTACAACCTACATGCACTAAATAAACAAACACAATATGCAATATGAATGCAACTACCCTATACGCAAAATAAAGCCAATACCCCCAAACTTAAACTATTCAATGTCCTCATTGAAGGTAAAGGTAAAAAGAAACTCCCCTATTTGGCTTCTGATGCTGCATGAAATGAAGTGGCATCCTCTCAGAAGTTTCCCCGTCTCTATCTGCTCTTGGTAAAATAAACCCTACTCAACACTATACTCAATGAACCAACCCAACTCCATATCAATCTTGCTCTGCTAGAGATCCCACACTCAATGTCTCAATTGATCAGGTTGAGAGGATGAGGTGGATGGGAATTGGTACTTTGGATTGAGGAGGTAGGAGGTTTTCAAAACTAAGGCTTTTAGTGGGGGGGGGGGGGATTGAATGAGATGGAAGAGATAGGGGATTGCATTAAGGAACTTAAGAGTTTGGGATAAGAGGGACTGAGGCTTGGGTGCTGCTGATAATTGACATGAAGCGGTGCCCCCAAAAGCTGCCTGAATTTTCCTTAAGGCAAGCCCAGTCTGTGAGAGGAGCGGCCGCGCGCCAGCTCAAGCTTATCCTGGCGCTGTCGTGCGGTATGCCAGATCCTATTTTTTGCAGAATTTTTCTAGGCACAGAGGCTATGGAATTTGAACTTTGCTCCCAAGCAGCTTTTAACCTGTATTAAACCATCAAAAGTTAATACTTAATATTTACATCAAGAGAATTAAACATGGAAAGATATATGCATTTAAATTCTAAAAAATTCTCTAAGTGCGTATAAGTAATGCAAGTGCATCAAAAATATGCTATAAGCTTTTTAATCCCCAAAACTATACGCATTCATGCCTAAAACCAAAAATGTAAGCATGAGCTCCTAAATCTACGAGCATTCAAATTTTTTTTAAATTAATAAGAATTAAACAAGGGGGAGGGAATTGTGATAGAAAGCAGGTAATGGAGAATTAAACAGGTAGAGAGAGAGAGAAATGATGGGGTGCCTCCCATCGAGCGCTTGATTTATAGTCCTCTAGCTGGACTGTGTCTGACCACTGCTATCCGACTCCCCGACGATATTGGAGAACCCCTCCATCCATCAAAATTGCTATATGCTTTTGGAGGCTTCCCAACAGAGGAGGACTCGGAATTAAACTACCTAGCACATGATAGGAACAAGAATTCCCCGTACAGAAGGTAGGGGAGTTAGGCAATGGTCCCATTGTGTATGTGAAATGATCTAGGCATGGAGGCATAGAACACACAACGAACTCTTCTTCTATTCTCTTTTCTTCTGACCACCATGGTGTCAAGACTGCGGAATCTCTCGTGTCATCGAGATCCGTCTCTGTGATGTGGCTACCAAGGGGGCAAGGGTGTGAAAACTTGACTGGCTTGTTCCACTTAGGCAGAGGAGGCTCTTGGGGGATTGTCACTATTGGTTCACATTCATACTCCACAGCCCCAATTGGCTCCTCGATATCCATTGCCTTCGGCTCGTCCAGTTACAATTGCACTTTGGATTCTCTATCAATTTCTGCACCCATGTCATAGCACCGATCTTTCTGAGGGTCGTAACTCATGGCATCATTCATTGGAGGTACAGGATCTTGCATTGTTGTCTCTTGTTCATATACCTCATCCTTATTTAATGCCGTGCTAATCTGCTCCACCCAAATCTGAAGATCCTCATTTGAATACTCTTGCTCAATCAAGATCTCCTCTTTTGCTTCATCCTCAGAATCCATGTACTGAAACTCACTGGAGTTCTGAGGTCCTTTGCTCATGGTTTCTACTACTTGAGAGAGCTGATTCTGAAGATTCTGAGTCTGTATCCCTTGCTCAATCAACTCATCTTTCATCAAGGCCATGTTATTATGATTTGCTCAATTCTGGAGATTCTCGCTTGACTGCTCTTGCTCAACTGAGGTCTCCTGTGTTGATGCTATGGAATTTCCCCATAAATTGTCCAATCCTTCCTTTTCAGTTTCAGTCTCGGGATCCATGTACTGAGGCTCATTTGTTGAAGGATTGTTGATTAGGGCCATCTGGTTTAGAAAGTTTTGGTTCGATTCTTCTTGGCTCCTAATCATCTCCGCTTGCTTCGCTAAGGCTCTATCCAGGATGTCCATGGTAGATTGTTCTCCTTGTAAACATGGGGATGGATAAGTGGGTTCGGATGTAAAAATTGGACTTGGCTCACAGTATTGGTCTTGATAGTAGTTTCCGGAATGGCTCGGGTGATACCCCCAATCTTGTTGATAATTGGTGTACGGCTCACTGTGGAAGTTCTCACCCCCCATACTGCTCCTGTCCATAACTGATAGGCTCCTGATGGCTCATATAAGCTCCAACACCATAGTCATATGAAGTCACTGGCTCTCGACTCTGTTGGGTTGAAACAGTATCCAACTTTCTCGAGAGCTCCTCTAACTGTGCTGAGAGTGTGGCAATTGGGTCGAGTCCATCAGTGCTTACTTCCCTTGGTTGCTCTTGTCTTGTATAGTTCCATGGATAGAAATTTAAGTCCATTGTACCTGAGAAGAGAATATAGGAAGAATTAAAACAAAAACAAAAAGTTTAAATTAAGACTAATTTGATTGAAACTAATGTTGGCAAACAGTTATCCAAATAATTCCCCGACAACGGCACCAAAAGCTTGTTGGTCCGATTTAGATGACACAATTAACGCGTAAGTATATGCGGCCAATGAGTAATAAAGTGTAAGTACAGATATCGTCCCACAGAGAATTAATGGATAAAAGACACCAAACCACTAGCACATAATCATTTCAATCTTATTTAAACGAATGGTAAAGAGAAGGAATTAAAACTACGTTAACTAGGCAAGAATTAAAACATACAATAACTAATCCTAGGGTAAATTCAGATAATCAAGACATGAGATTACAATTTCCCCCAACATTTCATTTGAATCTTTTAACTCTCTCATTTGAAAGAATTAACACATAGAATTGACAACCGAGAAATCATGATTACATAATTGCCTCTTTCGACGGATAACTATGAATATTCCTAATGCGGCATATAGGTATATCACTATCAAGCAACCAATATCAAGAACAATTAACAAGACACATGTCACTGGAAAATCTCGTTAACTACTCTTTCAATTACCAACTTTCACATAGGAAATCATTAAGATTAGATTCTCAATTTGGTTGCATACAGCATTTAGGTATATTTCTATCCTAAATGCTATCAAATTATTAACTCTTAAGGACAATGAATGAGACACACGTCGCATAATCTCATAGATTACCCACAAAAATCTCTAACTTTCGCATGATATCATAACTAGGTCTAAACCTACAATTCGTTTGTCAACTTCATATAGGTTCATAAGAAATTAATCTAAACGTACAAGTTATGATAACCAATTCATAATAAATGTAATGAGAGAGAAATCAATACAAACTACGCGTTAGGTTCCATTGAAATCCCAAAATAGACTCAAGTCATAAATAACTCAAATAAATCATCCACAAGGTTCATAAACATCATCCAAATATACAATGAATATAAGGAGAATTAAGAGATAGAAATTGCAAATCTTGAGTCTTTCTCCAAGTGTGGAGCTTCGTTGTTTATCCCCTGCTTCAATCTTCAAGTCCAAAAGAAACCCTAGAATCTACTAACTACACTAATCTAACACTAATCTATACTAATCTACTCCTAAGCTAGCTAAACAAGAATTAAAAGAGAGGAAGAAAATAGAAACTAGCTAGGGTTCATAACTCCCCAAGGGAGGCTCTCCTGAATGCTGCTCAACTCCCCCATTTAAAGCCTCTCCCGATCTGTCAAACAAAAAGTCAAATAATTTTTTGCTGGGGACAAGCGCGACCGCACGCGCCCCAATCCCATTCCAGGGGCGGCCGCGCAACACCAAAAAGCTTAAATCTACAGCTGCTTGTTGGTGCAGGTTTGCATCGTATATTCTTCAGTTGCTTTCTCCTGCCCCTCTTGCATTTGCCTCTTATTAGCCTTGCTTGTTACCTCTAGCCTCATGCCATTCCATTGCTTTAAGCTCATGTCAGCTCCTTGCCCCATTTAGGTGATCTTTTGCTCTTTTAAGCTCCATTAGCACAAAGGGGATTCCTAAACCTGAAAAACACCAAATGAAGGAAAAAATGCATTAAACGCACATAATTACTTGAGTTTTAGCAACAGAATGAGTTAGAAAGGATTCGAATAAGTGGTAATAAACCACTTATCACGGATCTCGTCCAAGGTGCCTGATAAAGAAACGGGCCTGCACAACTCCCTGGTCAGATTTGCTATCTGGTCTGCATGAGTAGGCTCCCTAAGGTAAGCTATCCAGTTCGTTATCATCAAGGACCCTGGAACCATGTTTGTCATAAATTGGGTGGCATGAGTCTGAGCTCCAATAGTGCGAGGGCTCTACCAACTTCTAAAGGCCTCCTGGCTATACGGGCCCTCTGATAAGGCAAAGCCATCTATTCCCTCCATAGGGATATCTGTCATTGGCACGGTCAATGGCCAATGATGCCAAGCAGGAGGAGCAGTGGGAATGCGGATCTCCCCCGTAACGCTCCTAATGGCACGCTCTCCAAGATAGAGCTCCCAGCCTCCCACCGTCAACAAAGGGACTCTGCGGGTCGACAAAACAAACTCCCAACCTGTAGGGACGCCTCCCTCAAATTTGACTGTGAAAAACTCGGAGGTATACGGCGTCCAGGTGATCTAACCCGCCTTCAAAAGCTCCAACTGCAAATGGGCGTGAGTGAATCCCTCAGCAACAGGGACCTCCGTCAAAATGGAGTGATGCCATCTCCGTCCCCGAGGATAGGTCTCCAGACCTAGGGCAGAAATGGGCCGTAGGTAAGGAAGCCTCTCAAATGCCCAAAGCTGATCATGCAAATATCAAAAGTCCTCAGTGATCAAGACTGATAAAAATGAATGCTAAAATCAAAAAGGTACATAAAGATGTACTCACCAACAGAAATGGGTTAAATCCTAGCCAAGCCTCCGTCACACCCTCCTAAAGCATGCGCATGCCACAGAGAAAATAGGCAAAGGTATAGGAGCCCCAATCATAGTCACTGAGGCACTCTACATGTCTAGTTGAGCTAATCAAGGCGAAGGACACAGTAGACGAGTTATCCGCCACAAAATAACCCCTGATGATCGACAAAAACAATCGCCTCAGAATGCGATCTCTAGCCCTCTGATCATTAGGCGGGGGCTCCTGTAAAGTCCCATCCTGGGCATCTATACTCAAGGGACCAGATTGGACCGTCAGACCCTTGAATGCCGTCGTAGGGAACCCCAGCAGGGACCGAATGACAGTGGGCATAATGTCAGCCACAACAGGCACTGGCTCGCCCTCAAACTCAATGCTGGTGATAAATCTCCAATCCATAGGAGTCATCATCACCTCGCAGTCTAGCAGATGAAGGGACTGAGTCTGGTGGAACCAGCGCTCAGATAAAGCCCTCATATACCCCCAGGGGCAATGGTGGGGGAAGGATTGAGAAAAAGGCCTGAAAGCCCCAGCCATCTACGATCTCCTTGTAATCCTTATGCAAAGTATGATACAGGGAGTGCACACTAAACTAGTTCCCTCGAGGCTGCGTAAAGTCGGGAACCTGCATCAAAAACCAACCCATGTCAAAAACCTGAGCCCCAAGAATGGCAAAAAGGAAGAAAAAGAATCCAAGAATAGAAAAACTTTAAGTCACCTTGTTGGCATGAAGGTATCTCGTTGGATGGCGACTCAAGTCGCCCAGCAGCTCCTGCGTCTGCACATCAATGCCAGGGACCTCCGTACGTGGAGCCTGAGCGGGAATAGGAGCAACAAAAGGAGCCTCCTCATTATCAATATCAAGTGGATGCTCGTCCTATGCTGGACGAATCACCGCCTTCACCAATCTATGAGGCGTCCGAGCTGGACGAGACTGGGGAACATCAGAAGCCCTCCTCCCTCTGATAGCTGAGGATACTTTGTTGGAACTGTCGGGTCTCTCGCAATCCATCGCATACACCAATACTCCAAATCAACTCAGAAAGGGTGAGGTAAGCCTAAAACTTGTGGCTTATCACTTTCAATCAGTACAATATATATCTCTCTAGGTCCTAAGACATGCATGGGTCGTTCAAAAATACCTAGTAAAGTCAAAACTGCATGTTTTCCAAACCTAGAAGCTAAAAACCTGCATGAGTCAGTCAAAAATCCCCAGCAGAGTCAAAAATGCATGTTTTTCAATGCCTAAGATTTTGGAAAAATTCTCCAGAGTCTCCTTTATAAAATGGATTGTCCACATGCACACAGGCATGTCTAGGTGGCCATTGCACACCTACCCAAAAATAGAAATAGTTCATATTTATGAAGAAAAATCAAAAGTCAACCTCACATGGTAGCTAAATTACCATGGACATTTTTAGTTGAAAATCCAGGCTCACTAGGCCTCAAAAAGGATGACTAAACTGGTCAAAAAGTGCAAAATATCACTGTCTCAGAATCTAAATTTTCTTACATCCAAACGTGCATTATAGTAAGATATGCATACATATGTAATCAGAAAATTTTTAGCAGGTCATATAGGCATACATTTTTCATATATTGCGTCTGAGAGGCCCAGAGTGGTTCGCATGCTTTTAACTGTCAAAACTTGCAAAAAAAAATGTAAAGAGTTACCTGCACTGTGCTAATCGTGAAGGAACTGAAGGATTCAGAAAATAGCTGTCCAAGCTCCTTAGATCTGAAAAAGAAGATCAAAATCTGTTTGGAACTCAAAACTGAAACTTAAAAAATGAAAATCTCGTAGCCCATTAAATAGCCCAGGTGGAAGCAGGCCCACCTGCGGCTGCCGCAACACCACCTGCGGCAGCCTAGGGTCGGTCCCACTCCCCCGGGCTCAGTTCAGTTTGGGTCAAAATGGAGTTCTTATGTGCTGCCAAGTCAAATCTGAAGAAAAATCGCTACGCGATTGAGTGATTTGTCCTGAAAATCCGCGTTTAAGCAGCGGGAATTTGACAGAAAAGGAAACCCCACGGAGACTCTTGGTATTCATCCCGAAGCCATGTCTGGGGATCAACAAAGCAAATTGCAAAAAAACTGCGTAAAACTTGCTTAAAACTGCCACTTTCGAAGCGTCGGGCACTGGCCAATGACAATTCAGCCGTTGGCACAACCCCAGCGAAGCATCTGGTACTGACCGATGACAATTCAGCCATTGGCTCAACCCCAGCGAAGCATTGGGCATTGACCAATGACGATTCAGCCATTGTCACAACCCCAGCGAAGCATCTGGTACTGACCGATGACAATTCAGCCGTTAACACAACCCCATCGAAGCATCGGGTACCGACCGATGACAATTCAGCCGTTGGCAAAACCCCAGTGAAGCGTCGGGCATTGGCCAATGATAATTCAACCATTGGTTTCATTCCTGCGAAGTTCGGGTACAGACCGAAATCCAGTACAACCACTGGCTCAACCCCAATGACGCTTCAACCGTCGGCTCAACCCCAGCCAAGCATCGAAATGGATCCGGTGACAGGAGCAATTATAATAATCCATCACCAATGATAGAATCTGTTATACACATCCTCAAAGGGATCACTGAGGTAATATCAATCATATCACCCTCATCAGAATATATGAAACTATCGCAGAGAACGTTATCCCCAGCAGATCAAGACGAGAACAATCTGTGATAGCTCATCTTTGACAAACTCATCCCCATCAAAGTTAAACAAGCTACCATGAATAACGTTATCCCCAGCAGATAGATGACGTAAGCAGCCATGAGCCACCCTGTTCCATTTAAAGACACCCAGCCTTCGTAGTGACTCTGGCATTTGTCTTATTTCTAGTGTCTACTAATCTTTATCATGCACATTCCACTACATTGCATGGACATGATAAAGAGGGGCATCTGTAGACGCCCGAAATTTTCCTTACCCCAATACGAATACTGCGGGGGGACAAAACCGTCAATCAAGCCAATCCCAGTACCGATACCAGGCTTTCGATCTAAATTCGATCCCCAATATCGGTAAACTTAAATCCGATCCCCAATATTGGTAAACTTAAAATCCGATCCCTAATATCGATAAACTTAAATCTGATCTCAAATTAGACCGTCAATCCAGCTATGATCTCAAATCGGACCTTCAATCCAGTTTTGATCTCCAATCGGACCGTCAATCCAGCTTCGATCTCCAATCGGACCGTCAATACAGCTCCGATCTCCAATCGGACCGTTAATCCAGCTCTGATTTCTAATCAGACCTTCAATCCAGCTCCGATCTCCAATCAGACCGTCTATCCAGCTTTGATCTCCAATCGGACCGTCAATCCAAGTTCGATCTCTAATCAGACCGTCTATCCAGCTCCGATCTCTAATCGGACAGTCTATCCAGCTCCGATCTCCAATCGGATCGTCAGATCAAACTCGATCTCTGATTGAACCATCAGTTCAAACCCTGATCTCAATATCGGGCCTTCAAATCAGCCTCGGCAGCAACCAGAGAGGTATAAATCAGCCTCGGCAGTAACTCGAGAGGTACAAATCAGCCTCGGTAGTAACCCGAGAGGTACAAGTCATCCCCGGCATCAACCCGGGAGGTACATGTCAACCTTAACATTGACCTAGAATGTGTCAAATCATTCTCAGTCTCAGCTAGGGAAGTAAAGATCAGCCCCGGTATCAATCCGGGAAGTGTAGTTCAGCCCCAGAGATAACCCTGGGAAGCCAGATCCACCAAGGACCACCCCGGGAGGGGAAAATGGTTATTTTATCAACCCTCAATCAATTCAGTCAAACTAAAGCCGAATTGATGCCATCAAAGTCAGAATGAACCATAACGACGATCCCCGAGTGCAAACAGCGCAAGACAGCTCAACGAACAAACTGCAGGGAATCAAAGACCTGGTTATGAACCCGTCTTCTAGGACCCAGAAAATGTTTTATCCCATGTTATTGCAACACTCTCGGCAAGGGCTTTCCGAAAAGGTATCGCACGCCTCAAACGAACGCTCCGATCAAAAGTTAGAAAATTTTGACTTCGACTGCGCTTTGTTAGGAGTGCACATACTTTGAGACGACAGAACCAGGCACCGCATGCCCCACCAGGAGAGCCGCACCTCTACCTGCGATAGCAGCAGGTAGAGTGGAGGCTCCCTGGTTTATAAATATGAGGCCACCCCCCTCATTTTCAAGAATCGAAAAACGCAGCGAAGCTTTGGTAGTTCAATTTTTAGACTTTTACACCTCTTCCAAACCCAAATATTTTCACTTTAACTCGTAGATATACCCATATACTATCACATACCAGAAAATAACCGGTAGATTTGGACGTATAGAGCCTACGATTTGGCAAAAAGGCTGTGTAGCAGTCTATTGTAAGTATTTTCACGATCAGAAAGCGAATATTACTTCTTCATACTTTTATACACTTGCACGTTAAGTTTCATTTTCTAAAAATGCCCGGAACTTAGTTCTGTGGCCGTTTTCGTCAAAATTTGGTACATTTTTGTACATAAACTGATTTTTTGGCATTTCTACAACTCGGATTGACGATCCGTCAGCTCAGCAGCTTCAATGCACTAGCACACACGTTCTGGCAACTTCGTCGGACTGGGTTATCTTTCCAGTCCGGGTTTGGCCCTTTTTTGTATATATTCAACTGTATATATACTAACATTTCAATTCTGTCAAGCCCGAATGGCAAATCCGAGGTAGTTTACCGCTTTTATATATATTTATGTATATATGAGCTATTTTCACCATCACTGGTCCTCGTATCAGTCTTAGTTGACTACATTTCTGTCAATATATATATATTTCAATTCTAGTCTGGGGACCGACGTGAAAACCCATCGCCCTTTATACTGTTTTTGCACACTTCACCATACTGGGTGATCTCCCTAGTCACTGGTTGACTACTTTTCTACAATTTCAATTCCAGTCCGGGCACCGGCATGAAAACCCATCGCCCTTTAAACTATTTTTTACACACTTCGCCATACTGGGTGATCTCCCCAGTCACTGGTTGACTACTTTTCTGTACATTTACATTCCCGTTCGGCCTAGATCATTCTGTGGCCTTTTTTACTGCTTTTATATATATTTATGCATATATAAGCAGCCTTCACCATCACTGGTCCTCTTTCCAGTCTTGGTTGACTACGTTTCTGTCAATATATATACATACATATATATATATATATATATATATATATATATATATATATATTTCAATTCCAGTCCGGGCACCGGCGTGAAAACCCATCGCCCTTTACAGCTTTTATATATATATATATATATATATTGCTTTACTCGCTTTCTATTCAACTGCTGTTTTAAATATTCATCTTATATGAATTGGCATTAACATATCTGCAGGCGGACTAGATTTATTTAAATCTTGCCATTTCTAGTTTTCAAACGGTTCAAAACCTCCAGACTGAACCGGGAAGCTAGAATGGCTGAGATTTCCTTAAATTCGACTTTCTTTCTAGTTTCAGCTTCAAAACCAACTTCACGTCCCTTAGATCGCTATCTAGTGGGAACGAGATGCTTTGACCGTGCGAACCAGGATTTACTGAATGAATCCTTAGTTCTGGAAATTTTGGGATATTTATCTATTTCTGAACAAATTTGAATTGTGCAGGTTTTGACTACTCATATATGAGCCTAGGAATCGTGGGATTCACGATCAAAACGATCGCAATATGATTCCCATGATGGACAAACTCCGATTTATAAATGTACCCTACCAATTTTTCTGTAGAAATGTACATGTAAACAGACCTTAAAAAGGTTATCCGGATTTAAGGTCTCGAGATAATGAAAAATAACGATTGTCGTGTCAGCGTCCCTCTGATGGTTTTCATACCCATGAGGAGACCGACACTTATATATTATGTGGTCGAGGATGCTTCGCAGCTCGATAAATCACTATTCATATGCAGCCTTAAGGCTATAAAGATAAAATTTGAAGTATCAACAGGCTTCAATTCCTATGACAGCGTAAGGTTTTGATAAACCAGCTTTCAAAACATCATTTTTAAATCAATCAAAAGAAAAGCTTTTCAAAGAAAATTAAATTAAATGCTTTTGCAAATCAAATCAAAGATTGATTTTTAAAACAAATCAAACCCTTTGTCTATAGGTTCAATGAAGCAAAGCACTACTTTCAATCAATCAAATCAATAGGCCCAATTTTCAAACAGCATTCACTCACGCATTCTAATTTTAGAAGGAAATATTAAAAAGATACGGTACCGTGTTTACACGGGAGTCGTGGGGTGCCTAACACCTTCCCTACACTTAACCAAGCCTTCGAGCTCAAACTTTATTTTCAAAGATCAAGTTTCGACAGTGTCCAACAATTGAGCCTCTTTCAAACAAAACTCGATTGAGTTGGTACAACCGTTACACATCTACCAACTAGCGACTCTGTAAATGTTCAAATCGTCGACATGATACATGTTGGCCTTTCTCCTAAAAAACCCTTCAAAACCTTTTTTCTAAATAAAAAGAGTGAGGGTAGAGAGAACTTAGGAGAAGAGATTAAAATATCCGGGTTGTGACTCGACCCGCGAATTTTTTAAACCAACGTCGACAACATTAATTTTATGAATAATAAACATTCAATATATACATTGATATCGATTTAATGGGCAATTTTAGTTAGCATAAAATTTAATTCTGAATTAAAATAAACTCTTTTATTTTAATCCAAATTTAAATCAAAATAAATCTTTTATTTTAATTTATCCAGTTTTGAATAAAAATAAACTCTTTTATTTTTAATCAAATTATTTAATCAAAATAAACTCCTTTATTTTAATTAATATGGAATCCAATTCCGAGTCAAAATAAACTCCTTTATTTTAACTTTTAAAAACGTTTTTGGGAGGACCAAAATATGTGGAATCCAATTCATTATCAAAATAAACTCCTTTATTTTGATTAATATGAAATCCTATTTCACATCTAAATAAACTCCTTTATTTAAGGAAACATGGAATCCCTTTTCCTAATTCACAAATAAACTCCTTTATTTTTAGAAAACAAGGAATTCAATTCCTTATCAAAATAAACTCCTTTATTTTGATTAATATGAAATTCTATTTCATATCTAGATAAACTCCTTTATTTAAGGAAACATGGCATCCCTTTTCCAAATTCACAAATAAACTCCTTTATTTTTAGGAAACAATGAATTCAATTTTATCTCAAATTAATTATCATGAAATCCAATTCCAACTCTAATTAGTTAGCATGAAATTAAATTCTAATTAAAATAAACATTTTTATTTTAATCTAATTCCAAATAAAAATAAAGTACTTTATTTAAATTTAGAATTATTGAAAAACATATAATTTAATTTTAATTAAAATAAACCTTTTATCTTAATAAAAAAATTAAATTTTGTTTCTAGAGAGTGGCGCTGCGGCGCTGCTAATGAACTAGCATCAGGCGCTGCTAATGAACTAGCATCAGGCGCTGCGGCGCCAAGTCATTAGTGTCAAAACATGGAGTCGACGCTGCGGCACCATGATTGTACTACAATCAAGCGCTGCGGCGCCATGATTGCAGTTTTTTCCCAAAAAATATGATTCTATGCCAATAATTATGCCCAAAAAAATTGTTCTAAACACATATCAACATACATATCAAATCTAAACAATTAATAAATTACATAAAGGTTAGATTCATGGATATAATCAAATTGCATAAAATAAGCGGAAGCATGGTAAATCAGAGTTTTAAAATTTTACAAACCATATATTCGGATTATCCTTTATGCATAATTATTAATTAAACGAAATAGATGGAGATTAAGATTCATACCCTTGAAGATTCTAGCTTTTCCAGGTACGAGTTCAACTCCAAATCCTTTTCGCGTTCTACTTGAATCCATCGGGTTGATTCCTTCCTTTGATCAACGTTAGTCACCCATGTGTTTGGCCTCTAGAGATGATACACCAAGAAAGAAAAAGAATTCAAGAAGAAGGGTGTTTGGCTAAACCCTAGTTTCCTTCTCTCTAGAAAAGTTATGCTCACCCAACTCTTGGAATTAAAAGTCTAACCTTGTTTCATAATAAGACTTTCTTATTTATAGATGTAGGCAACCCTCCTAAACTATTTAGGATTAGAGTTTCATATTAATTAATTAAACTCTTTTAATTAATTAGGCTTTCCAATCCTATTGGGAATAATTAAACTCTTTTAATTAATTAGTCTCCTAATCTTATTAGGAATATATGAGAGAGAGAGAGAGAGTATCTTATTAATTAATTTCCAAACTCCTTTAGGAATTAAATAATAATAATAATAATAATAATAATAATAATAGTAATAATAATAAGACTCCTTTTATTAATTTATATTTAATATTTTCAAAATATTAAATAATAAATATTAAGCTATTTAATTTATTCTATCACCAAAGATTAAATTAAATACACTTAACTTATTATTACGATTATGTCATTTGCTTCTTAAATAAATATTCTTCCTTTTATGGTGTGACCCTTTAGGTTCTCTATATTAAACCGGTTGTAAGTAAATCAATTAGAACAATTCTAATCTTATTTAAATAAATAAATTAAACTAATAGTTCATTTAAATAAATAATATCTATTCTACAATGAGGATAAGCCTACCTAGCGATCAACGGCTTTTCAGATAATATAGATTTCAACATCAATCATAAAAGAACCTTTGAGTTAATAGTTACTGTACAATTCAATCCTTCCACCATACAATGTCCCAATTAAATATAAGACATGAAATTACTGTCAACTCTTATTTTATTTAATTATATGTATTTCGATTCCAAAATGCACAACTCCAAATAATGCAAATTAGAAGCTCTTTTCTAATTTCATTCCACCTTGACCAAGGATTCCTGGGTTGTCATTTATCGAATCACATAGGAGATATCTCTTCTTTTACTCTAAGCGGTAGATTCTTTATTGAACATTCATTATCTTCATATATAACTTATTACACCCAAGTATACCCTTTGATATACCCTAAGGGTCTTAAGGAATAAGTCAAAGTATAATTCATTATACACAAGATACTATGATGATCTCAAGTTTGAGGATCACTTGCACTACTATCACATTAGGAATTCCTATTGACAGGCGAGTAAAACTCCATTAGGTATTCCTTAGCGAGTCACGTTCAGTGTACTTATTCTCCAATAAGCACCTACATACTTGCTTTAGTGTCTCCACATAAATGATCATGAGATCAATCATCCTCATCCAATGAGCAAGCAACATATGTACCAATCTATCTGGATTTACTAATCTCCTTTTTAGTAATCCATCAATTGGGAACTATTTTAGTTTTTAAGCTATCTAAGAATTTAGATCTCATTAGCATGATCATCATCATAATTCTAAAAGCATTGCTTAAAACTATGGGTTTATCACATATTATGAAAATAACACCATGTAGATAAATAAATGCCTTTAATTAAATAATACTTTTATTAATAAATGAATAAGATTGTTACGAAGTATATTCTTTATCATCAAACATGATTAACTTATGTGCATACTACTTTCAATCGTTATATATGGATCACCTGGACATTGGCTTGATCACTATAGTGAGTGCTCTGAGGGAGGGTTATATCATCCTTCCTATGATCTTGGCAGAGACCTTGATGTTGGCCACATTTTTTCGTACCCAACCCACTGAGTTTTTCAAAGGCAGTGTTGTATTGTTGTACGTTTGGTTCATGATGCATCTGAGATCGATTGGCACTTTCAGACGCCATGGGTATTGCTTTACACATGAGATAGCCATGTCTTACTCTTTTCGACCGGCTGGCTATATAAATGCGGCATCTTGGTTCATTTTTCTGGCTGTGATTGAGGATCCCTTTTCAATCTCTCTTTGCTCAGGATTTAGCTCCTCTTACAGTTTTGTTACTCACGTAGTGGGTATGGACTTCTTGCCCTTGGCTGGTCTGAGAGGGGTGACTACATATTATCCATTGGCTATCATGGGACAGTTTGATAAGTTTCAGGATGTTCATCCTTTTAATGGAGATTTAGATCACGATCATCAGCCTTGTCTTTATTAGAGGATGATTTAGCCAGAGTTTATGATTATTGGACTCATCGAGAGAGGGCTAATTTTTTAGCGAGTCACCCAGGTCGCTCCTTAGAGTATTCCGCGTGGCTGGAGGCAGACATTGCATCGGTTATGGTAGTTTATTCAGCGCCTAACACTGATTCAAATGGGGAGGAGCCTATGGAGGATCCTGTTTCTCCTACAAAGGAAGAGCTGTTTGTTGGTTTGATAGAAGCTATGGTCAGTGACATTCCTAGCTCTTCAGCTGCTGCTTCCTCACCTTATGTAGAGTCTTTAGAGCAGATGATATAACTTCTAATCTTTGAAAGGGATCAGGATAGGGCATTGATGTTTACGACCCTATCTGGCACAGATGCCGCTTTATAGAGAGGGATGAGGCCCGAGTTGCCTAGGATGCTTCTATTGCTTAGAGTGATACTCTCAGATCATACACAGAGGACATTGTTGAAGATATTAGTGCATTTATGGATGATCATGGTAGTACTCTGTAGATGGCCGTAGATCTTTTAGCTCGTATTGAGGACACAGGATAGGAGCTCAAAGATGCACCTCCATCTTCAGAGAGGGATGTGATGTTGGATTTGCTGTCCCGTTTGACTGCGGGTTTATAGACTAGCTTTTATTTTCCTGCATAGACTATGTTAGCTATTTTTGTTATGTACATGACTCATTGTATATATTAAATAATATTATATGGCAAGGAAATATATTTTGATTCACTTCCCTTTTGGATATATTTTGATCTTTGCTTGATGATTGCCATTTTTTTTTGACTTCCTGTCTTGATGCCCCGCGAACTCTTTCTTGATGGACTGACATTGAGATGTCGGAGGGTCTCTCAGAAAGGTTTGTGGATCATGGAGGCGTTATAGGATTTGGGTTTATATAGGGTTTGGTGTCTTGAGATTGGTATTTAATTGGATATTTCAATTTATAGGTAAAGTGTTTGGCTGTTTCTTTTTGAAGGTTAGACCGCACCATAGATGGCTGCCTATGTACTCCCGAGGATGGAGAAGATCAGGTCTTTTGTAGTTCAGGCCTAACAGTAAAGACCTAAATTGATGATGATGATGATTTTTTTTAGGACATAGATGACGGTTTGCAGGTAACTCAGACATAGTACCTTTTCATGGTGTCTGAATTGATGAGCTGGGGGAATTCTTCCTCATCCATTTCTTGCAATCTGATGGCTCCTCCTGTCAACACTTCCTTGACAATAAAAGGGCCTTTTCCAGTTTGGGGCGAATTTTCCTCTGGCTTGATCTTCGTTGGAGAGGATTTTCTTCAACACCAAGTCATTTTCTTTCAATTACCTAAGCTAGACCTTCTTGTTGTAAGACCGAGCAATCCTTTGCTGATATAACTGACCATGGAAGATGGCTACAACCCTTTTCTCATTTATCAGAGATAACTGGTGGCACCGCTCTTGTAACTATTTTTCTTTTTCCAACACTCTTAATGATTCTATTTCCACTTCTATGGGGAGTACTGCTTCCATGCCATAAACCAATGAGTAGGGGGCAGTCCCAGTAGAAGTGCGCATTGATGTTCTGTAGGATATAGAGTTAAAGGCAACAAGTCAGGCCATCCTTTGTGATTGGCAAACATCTTTTGCATAATCTTTTTAATATTTTTGTTGGCTGCTGCGACAACACCATTCATCTTGGGATGATAGATGACGAAATTAAGATGTTTGATGTGGAATTTACTTCATAATTCCTTCATCATCTGGTTGTTCAAATTCTTAGCATTGTCAAATACGATCACCTCCGGTTATCCGTATCGACAAATTATATTATTTTTTATAAAACCAATGATTACCTCCTTGGTGACTTTGGGAAAGGAGGCAGCTTCAACCCATTTGGTGAAGTAGTCGATCATGGTGAAGATAAACCAATAACCATTGATGGCTTTGGGTTCGATTGGTCCGATCACGTCCATCCCCCACATAGAAAAAGGTCATGGAAAACTCATACTGTGTAGTTCATTTGGAGGAGCATGGACAACATTTCTATGGATTTGGCATTGATAACATCACTTGACGTGATCGTCACTGTCGGCTTTGAGAGAAATCTAGTAATGCCCTGTTCTGAATATCTTTTTGGCAAGAAAAGGACCGCTCATGTGTGGACCACATATTCCACCGTGGACTTCATCCATAAGTCTTTGGGCTTGATCTTTGTCTAGGCACCTTAGAAGGCCCATTCCAGCATCCCTTTTATAAAGTGCATCTCCGCTTAAATAGAATTTTCTTGCCATTTTATGGATCCGCTTTCTTTCAGCTTGACTTACCCCAGCGGGCGTAGATCCATCCTGAAGATATTCTTTTATATTCTGGTACCAAGGCTATTTGGCGGGAGGCATTTCATCTAATACTTCTCCAATATAGGTCCCATAGACGGGTGCCTTCTGGCTTATAAATTTGATATAAAGAATTCCCCTTCTATCGGATATGTGGATCAAGGAAGCCAATGTTGCCAATGCATTCGCGAAATCATTTCTATTTCGAGGGATGTGTATGAAGGCTATTTCTTTAAATTTCATAGCCATCTTTATAACCTGCCGATGATAGGGCAGTAAATGCAATTCTTTGGTATGATATTCCTCGGTGGTTTATTTGATGACCAACTCAGAATCTCCAAAGACCGCTAACCATTTGATACCCATGGATTGGGCCAGTTTCAATCCCATTATACAGCCTTTATACTTGGCTGTGTTGTTGGTGTTGACAAACTGTAGTTTGATGGCCATGGGATATTGTTCTCCCGTAATAGATACAAGAACTGCCCCTGCTCCTGCACCTTCCATGTTTACAGCCCCGTCGAAGTACAGTTTACAGAATTGGTCTGTATCTTCTCGATGGATTTATTGAATTGTCATTATCCCATCATCTGGGAAATAAGTTTCCAAGGGTTCAAAATTCCCTGATGGTGCTTCGACCAATTGATCCGAAATTCCTTAACCTTTGATGGACTTTTGAGTCATGTAGATAATATCGAATTGCTGGAGGATTAATTGCTACTTTGACAATCGACAATTTAATATGGGCTTGCTGAATATGTATTTTAGAGGATCCATGTGGGATATGAGATAGGTTGTGTGCCCATGAAGGTAATATTGTAACCTCATGGCAGCCCATGCTAAAGCACAACATGTTTTTTCAATCAAGGTGTATTTCTGCTCACCGCTGCTGAATATTTTGTTGAGTTAATAGATAGCTCTTTTCCTACCTCTATCATCTTTCTACCCCAGCATGCAGCCCATAGGGTTGGAATTGACTGATTTATACATGAACAGGGGAACTTTGTCCCTTGGAGTTACTAAAATAGGAGCTTTAATCAACTGCTTCTTGATGGAGAGGAAGGTTTTTTAACAGTCTTCATTCCATTTTTCGGAGGAATTTTTCCTCAACAGCTTGAAGATGGGCTCACAAGTTGCAGTGAGTTGAGAGATGAATTTGCTTATAAAATTAACTCTCCCAAGAAATCCCCGTATCTCCTTTTCTATTTGGGGTACATACATCTCAGTGATGACTTTAATCTTGGTGGAATCTAGCTCAATGTCTCTGTTGCTTACCAGAAATCCCAGTAATTTATCGAATTTGACACTGAAAACACACTTGGCTGGGTTCGACTTCAAGTTGTATCTACGAAGCCGGTTAAATAGCTTTCTGAGATGGTTGATGTGGTCATCTTCCCTTCTAGATTTAACGATGATATCATCCATGCAAACCTCTATCTCCTTGTGCATCATATCATGAAAAAGGGCCATCAAAGTTCGCTGATATGTAGACCGACATTGATAAGGTCGAAAGATAATTGCCTATAGTAGAAGGTTACCTAGGGAGTGATGAAGGCTGTTTTCTCCCTATCTTCTTCGAAAACCATGATTTGATGATACCCGGCTGATTCAAAGAAGTAAACTTTCTTTTAAAGGCAAACTCCATGTGAGCTCAGAATCTTTCTTCCCTGACAACTTTGTTTGCCCAGGTTTCATATTCATGGAATCGATAATGATCCTTCTTTGTAATTGGAAGAATTGTAGGAGCAGGAGGATTTGCTCTCCGCTGGTTAACCTGAATTATCAACTGTCGAGTTACTTGGTGCTGGTATACCATCAGTTCTGCCAGTTGACCAATCTGTTCCTTGATAGATTTCATTTCTTGTTCTATTAGAAATCGACCTTCCAAATATCCCCACTTGTAAGAGCTATCCTTGTTTATTTGGGAAGAGTCCCCAACGTATTTAAGGTACTTGGAACGTTCTCCACTCCCCATACTGATCATGTTGACTCCCTTCTCATGGTGTTGAGGCAAATGGTTATCTTGAACATGTGGTTGCTCTGGTGCTGTCACCATAATCTCACCACTATCTATCATATCCTCGATTTTGTGCTTCAGAGATCAACATTCTTGGGTATTATGGCCAGGAACCCCAGAATGGTAAGCACATTTCTTGCTTGGGTCAAAATTCTTCCTACTTGGATTGGTTGGGGGAAGAAGCTGAGCAGTTTTCTTCTATGCTGTCAGAAGCTTTAGTATATTCTCAAGTGAGTCCCCTAAGGGTGCATATGTTCTTCGACGTCTAACCTCTCTGATTTTTTGGAATGGAGGATTTGAAGGTTGTACAAATGTTTGGAAAGGGGAATAATTTTTCCTTTGAGGGCAGGTTTTGATTGCCTCTCTGAGATTAACCTTGTAGTATCAAGGATATATCTTCTTCTTTCTTCTTATGAACTCTTCGAGGATTAATCCCATAATTTCTGGCTTGAATGTGCTCAGCCACGGCTTCTAAAGCAGTGAGGTCTTTAATCTTTCTAGACTTTAATCCCATCTCAACCATTTCTCCATGTTTAATCATCTCTTAGAATAGTTTCCATATGCCTGCTAGGACTCTTTCATAGAATAGAGCTTCCTGTATATCAATGAATGTCATTACCATCTTAGTTTTTGTCATTGATGGAATAACTCGAACAGCCAAACGTCTCCACCTTTGGTCATATTCACGAAAAGATTCACTATTTTTATTTTTAACTTTGGTAATTTGATATTTATCTGAAGCCATTTGCGACTGGAAGCTGTATTGATTTAGGAAGGCATGTGCTAGCTCTTCCCAACTATAAATTTTGGAGTTGTCTAGTCTAGCGTACAAGGATCTGGCTTCTCCAGTCAAGCTTTTCTGAAACAACTACATTCTCAGCTTTTCATCCTCGGCATTTGATCCTAGTTCTCCAATGTATACTTTCAAATGGGTGTAAGGATCTCCCAATTCATCGTACTTTTCAAAATCTGGGATCTGGAACTTGTCTGGATAACGGGCCCCCGAAAAGAAGCACAGCTATTAGTAGTTAACACTCCCGTACGCTCCAGTCCCTTTGATTGATCGGATGGTTTCTTCCATTTGTTGGACTTTTTTTCGGATAACACCAGTTTCTCGATCTTCTTTGAGATTGGTGATTTCAGGGGTTTTGTTGGTTCTTTCATTGTTTTGAGGTTCGGGTATCTGTGCTTCTTTTTTCTTGTCAGTACCCTGGCTACCCCCTTGTGCGGAGGACTCTGGTTGAGTGGGTATTTGTTGACCCTAAGTACCTTTACTCTGCTCTTTCAGGAAGATAACTAATTCTGCTATCTTATTTCTGAGTCCCTCGAACTCTTCTTGAGACACGAAACCTGACCCATGTTGGGTACTTTCATCCATGTTAGTGAATAGGCTTTGTGCCTTCTTAGATTTTGATCTAGTAATGGGACCAATCTTGCCTATAATAAAAGTAGATAGTTTAGTCTTAATAGACAATAACAGGATGCATGCTATGCAATGTGTCCGTTTTTAGGGATTTTTTTAATGTTTTCCTGTAAAACAGAGGTCAGTTGTTTTGATGATAGGATAACATAACAGGATCTGATATTTGACAATGAATTTGGAAAGAATTAATATTTACAACATTTAATATTTGACAAGAATTGACATTTAATATGATTAATATTTATAATATTTAATATTTGACAGGAATTGAAAGGGAAAGGTATGAAAAGCCTTCCCTTTGCGTTTGGTTTACCAAAGGCTGACCTATCTTAGGTTCACTCTCACGGGGCTTTTCGGCATGAAGGTTCCCACATCATCGCAATGTACTAGATGGGAAGTTAATCCGATCTTTCAATTGGAGCGGATCTGAGTGGCGCCTTTCCTGAGCCTTACGGGATTATTCTTTTCTTGAGTCCAGTAATCAGCCACCGACGGGTTCGCCTCCAGGTGGAGGAATCACACAACATACATTAATCGCGTCTCACCGTATGTAATATGATGACATTGTGCAAAACACTAATACAAAGCGTTGTAAATAAAGCATTCATTCACAACCATTCAATGTAAAGACAACATTCACACACATGCAGAAAAAAAGGAATTGAAAAGATTAAAATGCGGCTTAAGCCCTCTATTGTCCCCAGCAGAGTCGCCACTTGTCGACGCTGGGAAAATTCGATTCCTAGAGTTTGGTTCTTACCCTTTATGTTTTGCTATGTTGATTTTAGTTATCTTGCTTTAAGGGTGAGATTTTAGGAAAAGACCGACATACAATGTTGACGATTTGAAAAGATTGATTTTATGATTGGCCGAATTAGACAGAGCCGCCAGTAGGTATGAGTTTAAATGGTTGTACCAACTCAATCGGAGTTCGAAAGATTTTGCAATATGGCCCAATATGTGGCTACGTTTAATTGGTCTTGGAAACCGAGATTCATAGAGTTCGGTGACTTGCTTAAGTGAGGGGAAGGTGTTAGGCACCCCTGACTTCCGTGAAACATGGTTACTGTATCTTTTCATTCCCTAAACATGTGGAGTGTGAGTGTGTGTTGTAGTTAAATGTGCTTAAAGTGCTTTATTTAAAAGTAGTGCTATGATTTGTTGGACCTATATATGAAGGGTTTGATTTATTGAAAAGTCTATTTTAAGCAAGGATATAAAAATGATGTTTTGAAAAGAGGTTTTTAAACCCTTTCGCTCGCATAGGAATTGAAGCCCTTTGATACTTCCATTTTATTCCATATTCAGGTCTATTTGATGTTATTCACGAGATGCGAAGCATCTTCGATAATATAATATTATATATATAAGTGTCGGGCTTCTTATGGGCATAAAAGCCAACGAAGTGAGCCTGAGCACCACAAACCATAGTTTTCACTATTTCAGGCCCTTAAACCCGTATAACCGTTTTAAGGCTCTGGATTTACAAGTACAAAGATTTGCAAGCTAACTGTACAACTCAAAAAGTCCATCACGGGAATCGGATCGAGATCCATTGATTGAATCGTAGATCCTGTAGCTCCTAGGCTCACAGGGTATCACATAAACAGCCTGCACAATGAATATACTGAAATAAAAAATATATCTATACTAGACATCGCTGGACGAAGGATTCATCAGTTAAATCCTCGTTAGCGAGTAGCCCAAATCTTCTAGTTTCCCTTAAATATAGATCTAGGTTCACATGGTCTCTAAATACTTACAAAAACTAGAAAGAAAACTAGATCTGTATAGATCTTAGCCATTCTAGCTTCTAGGTTCAAGTTTTATAACTTTTGAACCAGTTAAAAGCTAGATCTGGCTAGATCTAGTCAATAAAGCTTAAATATTGACTATTTACATGAAATGAATGGTTAAAAAGTCAAATTTGACGAATATAAGCTACTATATATATATATATAGCACTTATATACGTATTAGAGTAAGCGAAGGAAGTAGATCTGGCAAAATCTTACAGTATTGCACGAGAATGGCTATCAAACATCTTCTGGGGCCTCAAAACTCGTTTCCCACCGGTTAAAATTTGATATGTTATAGTATATATGTATATGAGTGTTTACAAAGAAGTTTTATAAAAATCGGAGTAAGATACAAGCTCCTTCTAGCTGATTCTCTCTCTCATGGCTCCTTTCTCTCTCTCTCTCTCTCTCTCTCTCTCTCTCTCTCTCTCTCTCTCTCTTCTCTGCTTAATCTTTTTTTAAAAGCTAAGGGGGAGGGCATATATATAGACCCGGCCAGCTGAGACTCTACCTGCGACAGCCACAGGTAGAGCTGTGGCTGAGCCTGGTGGGTCCCCGCTGCATCGAAGTATGTGCACCTCGAACAACATGTAGTCCTCCTGAAATCTTCATAACTTGCAATCCGGGAATCCGATGGAGGCGTGCCATACCTTTTCGGAAAGCTCTTTCCTAGAGCTACGCAATGACATGCTTGACCTTTTCTGAATTTAGGAAGATGGGTCCATGACCAGATCTTTAAGTCTTCGCAATCAGTCCGTTGAGCTGTCTGGCGTAGTTTGCACTCGGGACTGCTGTGATGGTTCTGTATGACCTTATTCATAGTATTTTGATCCATATTGATGTTGATTTGGAAAAATTACCCTTTTAACCTTTCGAGTTGACTTCTGGGCTTGACGCAGCTGCAACTATCTTCCCTCAAGGTTATCTCCGGGGGTTTGACCGTTGTTGACTTATGTATGTCCTCATGGTTATCTCTGAGGTTGATTTGATGTTTCTCGGGACTAATTCAATGTTGTAGACTTCTAGGAATGTCTCTGAAAGTTAAAAGATGATTTTGCTCTCTTGCATTGTTAATAATAGGAATGCAAAATTTTGAGTGTCTACAACTATAATTAAAATTAGTCCTTATGAAATATGGAAAGGCAGGAGACCTAACATAAATTATTTTAAAGTGTGGGGGTACATATTTTATTTTCGAGTTCCTGATCCTAAAAGGACTAAGTTAGGAGCTAGAGCTATTAGAAGTATATTTATTGGATATGTTGAAAATAGTAAAGCATACAAACTTCTTGATTTAGAGTCAAATATTGTAACTGAGTTAAGGGATGTGGAATTTTTTGAAAATAAATTCTCAAAAGATGTTGAGAATGTGGATATTTTTTCTCCCTTTTTTCTGGGATTTCTTTTCCATATGCCTAAACTTGATGGCCCTAGAGGTCCTATAAGGTCTAATGTTGAGGTTGGAGAACCTAGTGTTCCAATTCAACTACATGGACCTAGAAGGAGTACTAGAGCTAGAAAAAAATAAAGATTTAGATGATGATTTCATTTCTTCTAAGTCTTTATTATTTTTGGAGGAAGGAAACCAAAATAATGCGGTGGTAAATGAAATACCCTATATATATAGTATTGAGACTGATCCTAAATCATTTAAAGAAGCTATAGCTTCTAGGGATACTACCTTTTGGAAGGAATCTATGAATGATGAAATGGATTTAATCTTGGGAAATAATACTTGGGTATTAACAGATTTACCTAGAGCTAAACCCATAGGGTGCAAATGGGGTTTTAGAACAAAGTATAACACTAATGGTACTATTTCTTCCTTTAAAGCAAGATTAGTAGCAAAAGGTTTTAGACAAGCAGAGGGTATTGACTACTTTGATACTTATGCATCGGTAGCACGAGTTACTTCTATTCAAATTCTTTTTACCTTAGCTTCATTGTTTGATCGTTACGTTCATCAAATGGATCATGTTAAGACATCATTTTTGAATGACAATTTGAATGAGGAAGTATATATGAAACAAACCGAAGGGTATTGACTACTTTGATACTTATGCATCGGTAGCACGAGTTACTTCTATTCAAATTCTTTTTACCTTAGCTTCATTGTTTGATCGTTACGTTCATCAAATGGATCATGTTAAGACATCATTTTTGAATGACAATTTGAATGAGGAAGTATATATGAAACAAACCGAAGGGTTTGTTGCTCCTGGAAATGAGGCTAAAGTATGCAAATTAGTTAAGTCCCTTTATGGCCAGGCACCAAAACAGTGGCACGAGAGATTTGATGCTACTATTTTAAACTTTGGGTTTAAATATAATAGTGCAAATATGTGCATATACTCCAAAACCACTTCTGGCTATATGGTGATAGTCTGTTTGTACGTAGATGATATGTTGATCATCAGTACAAATATGATTGGAGTAAATGAGACTAAAAAGTATCTATCCCCTGTCTTTAAATGAAAGACTTAGGTGAAGTAGATACTATTTTAGGCATCAAAGTTAAAAAAAATCAATCTCACTACATTGAAAAGATATTAACTAAGTTTAGTCACCTCGAGTTTAAGGCGGTGAATACTCCTTTTGAGAATGTAGTTAAACTCAAAGAAAATAATGGTAGAGCTATTGCACAACTAGAATACACAAGTGCTATTGGTAGCCGTATGTATGCTTTGCACTATACCAGGCCAAATATTTCTTTTGCAGTTTCTAAACTTAGTAGATATACGAGTAGTCCTAATATTAATCATTAGAAAACTATTGGGAGGATACTTGGATATCTTAAAAGAACCAGTGGCTTAGGATTATTTTATAATAAATTCCCTAGTGTTTTGAAGGGATACTCTGATGCAAGCTGGATTAATAGTGTGGGAGATAATAAATCCACAAGAGGGTGGATTTTACTCTTTCCAGTGGTGTTGTTTCTTGGGCAAGCAAGAAACAGACTTGTAACTCTACTATGGAGCCAAAGTTTATTGCTTTGACTCAAGCAAGAAAAGTGGCTGATTGGATTATAAATATGTTGTTAGATATAAATCTATGGCCAAATACAAACAGACTTGTATTTCTTACTCTACTATGGAGTCAAAGTTTATTTCTTTGACTCAAGCAGGAAAAGTTGCTGATTGGATTAGAAATATGTTGTTAGATATAAATCTATGGCCAAATAAAATGCCTCAAATTTCACTATATTGTGATAGTGGAGCTACGCTAACAAAAGCGTATAGTGTTACCTATAATGGTAAGTCTAGACATATTGGTCTAAGACATGAATTTGTGAGACAATTGATACATAATGGCATCATAACTATTGTCTATGTGAAGTCAAGTAAGAACTTAGTTGATCCACTTACTAAGCCTCTGATGAGAGACTTAATATGTTTGACTACACGAGATATGGGACTTAAACCATTCTGAGCCAAGGGTGATGGGAATCCAACCTATACCTAGGTTTCCCCTAGTTTATAGGTTCAATGGGAAAAACAAGTCACAATTGTTTGGTTGTGTTATTATGCTCTTAACAAAGTGTTGCACTTAAAGCAACAGAAGTGCTAGAGAAACATTTTGCCTATATGAACTAGAAGTGAAGCCACTTCTTATAGAGAGTTATGGTTTACTCTCTTAGAGGATCAAGAAACATAATATTGCGCATGGCTTTAATAGCACAAAGCAATGATAATGCTCAATAGCTCCGGTTATATCATTTTAAATATTTGTTTATTCTACGGACACCATCTATTTCGATATGAATTTGAGTTGTTTCTACTAAAAGAAGGTTCAATGTTCCTCACACCTTTTATTATGCATACAAGTCTTGGAGTTGATAAGTAGAGAATTATTTGAAGAAAAGTAGTTTTTCAAACAAGTAGGGGATTGTTAAATGCATCTTTTCTTTTATGAGTTTTAATCAATTTTGGGTTTAATTTAAATCCATTAATTGATTGAATTTAAATAAAATTACAAGTGAATTTGATAGTCTATAATAAGGAGATTTAGAGAGAACAATATATGATTCAAGTAGGAATTATATATTGTATTTTAATTGTATCCAAAGCGGGGTATATGAAAAGGTGCATTGTTGTTTGCAAAAACTATTTCCTTCAAGCCCTACATTGGTAAGGAGTTAAACTATTTAATATTTTATAAGCATAAGAAGAATAGTTTAATTTACCTGTGGCACTAAAGGAAAGGCTTGGATCTGGTCACAATGACGTGGTGCAAAGCACCATCCGCCTGCGCTCGCATCCTGCGACCCGGGACCTTGGGCCGAGTGCAGGTCGCAAAGTTGCATTGGCTCTTTAGGTGCACTTTTCACTTCGCACGTATGCATCGTTGCTAGGAGCCTCGCTCGAGCCATGAGAATATCTTTTTAGATAGAGCTTGAACCAGGTGAACCAGATTAAACTGTAAGCAAAGTTAGTACATCAGTTTCAGTAATAATATGCACATGAACTATTTTGTATTTTTTAATGTTATGATTACAAAATTATTTTTGTAACTGATACTTAATTAAGAATTCAATTTTATTGGAAAGAAAACCAACCATTTTCTTCTCTACATCTCCTTATACTCAGATATATATCATCATCCTTTACAAAGAAGCAAGTACCATAGATTTATTAGTGAGTTGCTATCACTATGTACTTATAGGCTTGACATATATCCTGGAGGTATAGTGCCAGTAGCCTTTAGCAAATCTTTTTTGGGTAAGGGACAATAAACACCTTAAGGACAGGGAATACCCGTGTCAATCCCTTGTTCCAATTATTCTGTGTCTATTATGAAATTTCATATTTCAACATGCATTTGCTCAATATTTGACTTTTTCACCTGCATGTTAGGATAAAACCTATGTACTAGGCTAAAATCTCACATTGATTAAGTTTGACATTCCTATTTACTGACTACCAATTGATTTTATTATTATTTTATTTTAAGATTGATTTTCCTTTTTAACTTACTTTTAAAATAAGATCGAGATTTGAATCATAGATAATTGTATAGTACTGTAAAATGAACTTAGCTACTACATCTCAGATGGTTTGGGTTATCATATGTCGACGCTGAAAAAATTTCCTATCGCGTTCTCTACCCTTTTAGATTTCGCTATGTTGATTTCATCTTTCTTTAAAGGGTAAGATTTTTGGAAAGACCGACATACAATGTCGACGATTTAAAAAGATAAATTTTAATGATTGGACCGAATTAGACAGAGCCTCTAGTTGGTATGAGTTCACATGGTTGTACCAACTCAATCAAATTTTTAAAGGTTTTTTGCAATATGGCCCAATATGTGTGTAGACACTCGAAATTTTGCTTTCCTTTTACTAACCATACAGGAGGGAAAAATCATCTTTTTTTCACTCTGGAGAACAACCCCGGAGGATTACAACATCAAACCAGAAGATAGCCCAATGAAATCATCAAGCCAACTTCAGAGATAACCTTGAAGACAGACAAAAGTTGGCAGCAGTCGAATCCCGAAGATAACCCCGAGAGAGACAGTTGTAGCCACGTCAATCCCGAAACCAACTCGGAAGGGCAAAAGAGTAATTTTGCCAACTCACCATCAAATCAAGTCAAAATCAAGCCAAATAGATGCAATGAGGGTCAGAAAGAACCATAACATCAATCCCGAGTGAAAACAACACAAGACAGCTCAACGGACGGACTGCGAAGAAACAAAGATCTGGTAATGGACCCATCTTCTTGGATTCAGAAAAAGTCAAATCCCATGTCATTGTGTAGCTCTCGAAAAGGTATAACACACCACAAACAGACTCCCGGATCAAAAGGTATGAAGGTTCAAACAGACTGCGCATTGGTCGGACTGCACGTACTTCAAGACAACAGGGCCCACCAAGTCGGGCTTACCACAAACAGCCCCAGGTAGACTCATGGCTCCTGCAGGTAGACCCACTACCATCGGGTCTATAAATAAGACCCCCCATCTTGGCAAAAAAGAGAAACAAATAGGAAAAAATAGAGAAACTCCGCCCATTTCGACCTTTAGCCCTATTTCTAGTACTTCAAACTTCAATTTTATTCTTCCAATATGTTTACATACGTATATTCTACAAAATATCAATTTTTAACCAGTGGAAACGGAGATTTGAAGCCCTTCGAGTGGTAAAAAGCCTGTAGAGCTGTTCATTGTAAGATTTTCACGATCAGAAATAATGTACTGCTTTATCGCACATATGTGAACGTACATATGAAGTTTTAGCTTCTGGTTTCCCCCGGATCTCAAATTCGTGAACTTTCTAGCCTACTTTTAGTATATATAAGTATATATATAATTTTTTCTTTGTTTGCACAGCCTGGATTGCTATTTCGTGACTTTTTACTGCTTTCCTATATATATAACTATATATATATATATATTTACGCTATTTCGTTTGGCCTGGATTGCTAATTCATGGCTTTTTTTACTTTATTATATATATAACTAACTATATATATACTAACATTCAATTCTGTTAAGCCTAGATTGTAAATCCGTGGCATTTATCGCTTATATATATATATATATATATATATATTTATATTTCTCAGTCAGGCCTGAATTGCTAATTCGTGGCCTTTTACAGCTTTTATTAATATATATATATATATATATATATATATATATATATATATTTACATTTCTCAGTCGGGCCTGGATTGGAAATTCGTGGCCCTTTACAACTTTTATATATATATTTACATTTATCAGTCGAGCCTGGATTGAAAATTCGTGGCTCTTTATAGCTTTTATATATATACAACGACGATCTTCGTGCGTGAATAGCCGGGAGGAAAGAAAGGGCGGTAGATGATAATGAAAAAGGGCGCCGCGTCTGGACGGGCGGGCGGAATGGATGAGCGAAAGGTGTCATGCCATGGAGTGGGGAATATCCCGAGTCTCATGTAAGACAACTAAATGCACCTCGAGGCCGAGGAACTGAGGGACCTTATCGAGTACAGGAAAGGTAATTGAGAGATAGAGCTAGCCTATTCGTTATGGGGAATCAATGCTCCGGGCCGAATAGAGCTTACCTACGGAACCTGGCTTTCTCCGGCGCATATTAGGTTAGCTGCGCTTAATAGGCCGGCTTCCTCCCTGGCGGCCACTTTCCTTACCCCCGCTACACTCTCACTCCAAGCTACGCCTGCTGAGCAAGATGCATTGCGATTTCCTCTTCTGTGGACGCACCGGAGTATGACCCGGGACGGGAAGAGAAAAACTTTTTTCTCCGGCGAGCTTTCTCTCGTAAAGCCAAAGACGCCCCAAGACAAGGTACAACTGTTGGGAAGGGGAAATGATCAATAGAACCTGGCTGGATCCGGGCTGGGATAGTGGCGCCCATTCCTAACCAGTTCCGAAAAGGTTCGCTCATGCTGGAGGGAGCATCCCCACTTAGTGATCGGCCCGCTAGTTCACGCAAATCCGAAGAAGTTATCACGGACGAGCCACATGCAGGGAAACTTGCACGTGTGGTTCTGGCCGGGCTTTCCTGAGGTATCTAATAACCTTGCTTCTGCTCGCCGCTGGCGCACCTCTCCTAACTATTGCCCATTTATTCTGGAATAATCTTTTTAGGAGGGACAATTTTACATATTTCTGCCAAATCCTTCTATTATTAAGTACGGCTGGTACCATTTCGATGTGTTTCGATTCTTCCGAACAAGAGAGGTTTGATGCTTCTGAATCCATTGTATTAATTCCACTTCCTACTCGCAGTATGCTCTTTATGATCTCGGCTTATGATTCAATTGCCATGTATTTAGCTATTGAGCCTCAAAGTTTATGTTTTTATGTGATCGCAGCATCAAAAAGAAAGTCTGAATTTTCCACGGAAGCCGGTTCGAAATATTTGATCTTAGGTGCATTTCCCTCTGGAATATTATTGTTTGGGTACGACCGGACAACTACCGATATCTATTAATATCTTTTCTTAGAATGTTGTTGTTAAATATATATCTATCTATATCGTAAACTATCGGATCGGGTCTTACTTAGATGTGAAACTTGCAGACCTCATTGGTTGTGATATTGATCTTACGGGGAGAACGAAATAAAAGAATATATAGACTTGTAGAGACCCTCTATGTAGTTGTCTATCTAGGGCGATCGATCTACATCTACATCTTTCCCCATAGCCCTGGGGCTGTGTCTCGATCTCCTATGTGCGAAATCTAAGGGACTAGTTCCTATGGAGATTCCCCTTGGTCTAATTCCACGCCTTATGACGAAAGGGGAGTCGGCGTGGCGTAAAGTGAAGATTGGGGGAAGTAGAGCAAAATTCCCTTCTGGGGTATTCCGAAGGTGTAACCTAGGCAACGAAAAAGGGGCCCGATACTTCAACTAGAGGAGCGACCTGTTGGTTCACCAAACCCCGACCCAGCGTCACACGTTCTCCAGGTCCGAAGGGATCCAGTGCCCAACTACCGACTCCTCCCGGAATTGCGTTATCGGAGCCGAGCCAGGAATGGCCGTTAGTGGACACCCACCACTTTTCACCGGTTAGAGAGGCCCTCTTTAATACATTAAGAAAAGATGTTCACAGGGGCCAGAAAGACTCGGTCATAGGAACTTAGACCACCTACGCGCTGGTAAACGAAAACCACCTCGACCGGATCAGAGTAAACAACAATGTCGAATCAGGCCGCCCCTTGCCTTGAAAGAATTCACACGCGGCCACCAGCTTTCCCAAAATAAGGGGAGATCTGCTGCTTACTATGACGCCCCTGAATTCGGACCGCCACTAGTCTCTCGAATTCGATTCGTCATGTTCTAACAATAATAACTAAAGTCATACATTCACATCGGATAATCTAGAATAATATACAATGATTTATTATATTTATTCCCCCAAGTCTCGCAACCTACAGTACTTAATAGATTATATAATAATATCAAATAAAGACTTATTGCATAATCTAACTTAAGCTTAAATATAGTTCAGGATCAATCTTAATATATCATCTTAATAGACATAATACAATAGCAGGATATTTAGAACATAAAAGGGGCTAGCTAGTCGGTAGCCTTGCCCTTGCCTTTATCGACTCCCGAAGGTCCACCCTGCTCTGCCTTAATTGAAAATATTTTTAGGGAAAACAAGAATGAGCAACAAGTTTGCTCAGCAAGTAATATAACAATAAGGGTGAGTAATACGGTTCTCGAATCCCAAAAGGGCATAGCAAGATATGATAGTTCAAGAATAGCAAGAAATATCAACAATTCTCAATAACAGTCGCCAAGGACATAATAATATCAGTATGATTCAACGCTAAATTAATTTAAGAATTCAAGATAATTGAATACTGAGCAGTTACTAAGGACCATGAACTTCTACTAGAATTAATAAAAATATACTGATAATCCAATAAAAATAAGTACAACAGGTGATCAGCCTAAAGTACCATATATTATGCATAACATTCAATCGTACTCAAGTGCGCATGTCGATCTCCAGACAAATTATATTTTTCCTTCAAAGAAGGTTGTTCATCTCAGTCAATATAAGACTCTGCACCAATCAATTGGTTTGGATAGCTAGCCGAATCCAATGGCATAGACCACTCTTTATAAGTTCAATACTTGACATTAAAGTTCGAAGAATATAATCGACTTTATCGTAACTATGACGCAATAAGTCATAATTTGAATAACTCACTTGCACAACAATAAACTTAATATGTATTCAATAAGAATAGAGTTCAAGTACTTGCTTACAATATTCGTTGAACAAAGTAATGCAAGGGTTTAGGATACTTGACTTATGCGTAGTCTATCCACGTAAAGCTAATCAACACTTTCGAATCCTATTATAATATATTTACATGTATAGGATATTCATTAACTAAGAACATTCGGTATTCAAGCTTGATATAAAAGTTAGACATACAAATAGGGTTCTTCTTTAGTCATATAATCCTTATACGTATGTCATTACGTACTTGTACATTTGTAGTACGAACTCAGTTTATGCAATCAAGTAATATAGTTATATCATGTATGGCATTATAGCAATTTATAACACTAAATCGATTATGTCTTTCTTATTCATGGAGTTCTGTTTATAAATTAAACAATACTATGCTATAATGTCATCTTATATAAACATATAACAGTAGAGGTCAAACCATGTTCTTGCAGCTTTAAGCAACATTATGTGCTAACTAACACAATCAAAAACATGCAGACTTCATCATTTCTGTTTCCAAACTGGCGCAGCTGCGCCTTGGTTAAGCCTAGGGGCGGCGCAGCTGCGCTGCCCCCTGGCCAAACCAGGGTTGGGCTGCTGCCCTATATGCTCTGTCCGACTCATCATCATACAATGCCACATAGTATATAAACCTGTTAAGGGTCCTTTCATGCTTGTCAAGTCCATCTAAGTTCAATCTCTCATGATATGGTTCTAAGTTAACACCTTTAACAACTTAAGGCTATTCAAGGTCATGAAATCACATAAGATAGCATGCTTGTCATTTAAACACATAAGGTAGTCATATATTTTGTTGGTAAGCATGCTCACATGTTTCTATGTCATACATGCCTAACTAGTATCGTTATTGGTTTTGAAAATATGCTTAAACTCATACGTGGTTAACTTGCATTTTATCTAACAAGTATGTGTATATGTATGATATCTTAGTGAGGTTAAGAGCACTCTCATGCATGTCCAAAATCTCAGAACACTATGGCTTTGGTTCATGCATCTCTAGTTTCCAAAACTTTCAAGTTTAGCTTTTGAAATCAGTTTAAACTCAAACCATGTATGCTAGTGTATACTTAACACTTTAGACTAACATTTCATGTCTAACTAAACTATATAATCATGCTCGAGAGATCAGAACGTTAATATGATACATACATGCCAAGGTTCACTTTCAAAACTTATATTTTCGTTAGTAAATGTTCACTAATGAGGTCCGACATGTCCAAGCTACATCATGAAATATATACATATCTGTTAACGTGTTTTTCATGCATTTCTAGATCATACGATCATGCTCACAAAGTCGGAATATCAACATGGCATGTACATATCAATGTTCATTTATGAAACTTTAAGTTCATTTCAAAACTATAAGTTTTCATTAATCATGCATACTAACACAGTAAAACATGTTCACATTAGGTCTAGGTATACTACCACACATGCTAAACCAGTCATCATGCTTGTTTAAACTATTTGAACATGTTATTGCTTAGCAGATTTGCAGTAGAACCAGAAAATTGAAACCAGGGACTGGCGCAGCTGCGCTGCACCCTAGTTCAAAACTGGCATAGCTGCGCCGGGTCTCGGCCAGCACTGAACAGGTTCTGCTTCGGCAGAAATTAAGCCAATTTCCAAATTTCCTTCACGAAAACAGTTTTAGACAGCCACATTGTACTTCTATCATACTTATAAGTTTGTATAGCAACTAAGAAACATGTTCTAATCCAAGTTAGCATGAATTGTAACCATAATCAAGAATTAGAACTTTGACAGAAAATAAGAAATGATGAACATGGAATGTGATATACCTCTGTTGATATGAATTGGACTTGCTACTAACTGAAATCTCTCAAATTCTCAGAATGTTATCACTAATGTATATATTAGCTCTCAACTCAACACTTAAGAAAATCTCAGCAAATGAAAAGAGAGGAGAAGAGCTTCCATTTATAGAATTTCAATTACACAGACAATGAGATCCTCCATTAAATCAAACTAATGGATTGGGGAGTTATATGGTGGTTAAGGAGAAGTTGGTAGTTGGTTGTTGAATTACACTATTGAGGCCACTCCCCTTGTAATGATTTCCATCTAAGTTGCTGAGTTTGAGAATATAGGGAGTAGGCTAGCCTTGGAGTATTCACGTGAGGAAGAAATGTGACTCTCATATTGGGATAATGAATATAACTCAGCATTCTAGCAAGTGTTGTACAATACAATGTTATAACATATATGCCTACCATATATTATATACACTTAGGTATTAAGTTAGAGTCACAATGTAAGTTTAATAAATAAATAATATGTCAACGTAGTAAATTTACTTTGCATATATATAATCCATGTACATTCTATCATATCGGTATAATTTAATCGGGTATTATCATATTACATTATCTCATCCATTATTCAATTATATATTGGAGTAATCATCAATTAATTAATATATTCATGAGGTACTAATTTAATGTCCACACACTCACATATTGTCACGTAAGCATTATCCATGTAACCTTCACAGCTTAATAATTCTTACTATATAGTTTATGTATATTGTATAGTCACACTAGAGTGTTGCACTACACTTTATATAATATGAGTGTAACTACTACATATTATACTTTTAATTATCGCATGCTTGCACATAACAATTAACCGAGTAAATATAATCTTATTATATTTATAAATTATTTACTCGTTAATATTCTATTTACTCACAATAACAATTAATCAATATTAATTAATTACTTATTAATATTCTATTGCTCACGATAACAAATAATCAACATGTTATCGATTAATTATTCATTGATAGTTATTTCTCATAATATCAATTAATTAATAATATAATATTATTTAATAAATTACTTATCCATTCATCCTTTAAAACAAATCATCGTTGTTTCCATTCTCGTGCCACACAAGGCATTCAACGAGTTTATCATAAACTCCACATTTTTCTCAATTATTATATATTCAATTTGAATTCATTTGAATTAATCTCAACTTATAACAATAATCATTTATATTCGAATAAATATTCATTTTCATTAATATATTCATTAAAAATATATGGAAATTCCCGGGTATTACACTTACTGCTCACGGAAACATCCGACCCATACTATAGTCAAGTCGTCCGCGTATCTTTCTGATCTCCTTTCCTTCTATTCATCCCATTTTTGGCTTTGACCAATTCAAGGTGAAAAGTGGGATTGGCTAAAAAAGGGGGAGAGAGGAGAGCGGGCTTTTGGTTCCAAGACAGTTCCGTCAGTTCCTTCCTTTAGACCAGCTCCTTGTAGGGTTTCATGAACATTGTATCCTGTGACACCCCCAAATCTGGGTACTTCGTTTCCACAAGATTTGGTGCTCACTATCTAAATAAAATACAATTATTGCCCAATAATAAAGAATTTCAAAAATAAATTACAGCCATTATAAATACTTAAAATCTTCCTTATCAAAAGGGTTACAACTTCTCTCAAAATATCTCTGGATTTTATCTAACCTTAACATAAACAATAAATGCGGAATCATAACAAAAAGTCTTATTACAATTCATAATCAAATAAAACAAGTCTTCACTTGTTCATCTTATCTTTTTCTTTACTCGTTGACGGTACATCAATGTTCTCGACTTTAGCTGCAATGGTTATTTAAATTGCAAGAGTGAGCAAACAAAAGCTCACTTGGAATAACGATAATAATAATAACGACATCAACTGAATAACTTCAAGAGATTTGAAGAACTTTTCTTTCATCAACAATAAATAATTGAAATATAATTCTTTCATCAATATTTTAAATTTTGAATATTGAAATCATCTGAGGGTCATAAGACCTTGAACTTTGTCCTAGGTTATAAGCATTTATATTTAAAACCTTTAACAGTCATTTAGACTATGGACTCTCAACTCGTACTTAGGGGGATCAGCCCTTCGTACCATGTATTGTGCACAAACATTTAACGCTTTCGCGTAGTAACCTCCCCTAATAATAGGGTTGTTCATCTCAGTATTTGATACAAGTCCGTACCAAAGAAAATTTGGTTTGGATAGCTAAAAAAAATTGAATTTTCAACTATCATCAACTAAGGAGTAGTTGAAACGACTCACAATAACTTAGCATAATTCAACAATAAAAGAATTATTAATTAACTTATGCTTTAGAATTTAAATTAAAGCATACGAAAAAATTTGATAGACCTTACTTGAACAATTAAGTCAAGGTCACTTTAATTAAATCATAAACTTTAAATAAGAACTTGTCCAATGCAGAAATAAAAAGGACAATCACAAAAACAATAAATATTTGAATTTAAAACACTTGTATAACAATAACAAGTTTGAGTTTAGAAAACTTGCTTCAAGCGCAAGCTACAGTTACAACTCACGTTCTTTAACACTTCCTACACATATATATTTAACCATAATAATCTAAATTAGTTATCACATAACTAATTCACATAATTAGTTAACCCATCTAGGTTAACTCATTCCTCTTTAATTATTAAATAATTAATAATTAATTATCACATAATTAATCACACCACATGTTCACATAATTAATCAAATAATAATTATGTACTCATATTAATTAAATTATAATTTAAGCAAATTATAATTTAAATTAAACAATTCATTTTAATTATAATTAAATCAAATTATAATTACATCTTACATTAATTAAATTATAATTAAATAAATTATAATTTAAATTAAACATGTACTTTGATTAAAATTAATCAAACTAAATTTATGCATTTATTATAATTTAAACCAATTATAATTTAAATTAAACAATTACTTTGATTATACATAATTAATTTCAATTCATGCACTAATTAAATTATAATTTATAATTTATAATTTAAATTACACATTTTTCTTAATTATAATTATTCAAATTATAATTATATATTATATTTTATTAATATAATTCATTACTGTCAAATTAGCATTTTAATTTTATCAACACGCTTTATAATTTATTACATAATAAATATTATAATTTTGTACAATTAAAAATATTTTTTGCCTAATCTGCAGGACCAGCGCGGCCGCGCTCCAAATGGCCTTGAGAGCTGCGCGGCCGCGCCACTGTGCAGACTGGTTTGACAGTGTCGCGAACTTTGCTGAGAAAAAATTAATTTGGCTTATTTTTCCACATCAAGTTCCAAATTCAGCCAACATAATTCATATAAACTTTACATAAAACATAATTCTAAGTTTCTAACATGTTTTAACACATAAAGACATCAAATTACATAATTTAAAACACTTAATTTTGTAAAATTTAGAGAAAATCATTTTTCCAGTGTTCTTGATAAAATTGAATACTGTAAGTTTATTTTTCAATCAAAATATACAATTCAAATCACATTGAATCCATATCTCAACATATTACATAATCTAAAACTAATTTATACAATAATTTACAATCAATCATGAATTTTGATTTTAAAGAAAAACTTTATAAAACCAATTCTCTGTAACTTTTGATAAACATGAATTCTTCATGTTCATCATATTTTCATGAATTAAACGACTAATTTAGGCATACTATTCATACATAAACATGTTATAAAAACTATATAACATATATACATCAAAATCACAAATTCTCATAAAGAATTATTTTACAGAGAACTAAAGTTATGAAGAACGTAAAGACAAAATTCCTAAATTACAAGGTTAGAGATTATACCATTGATTAGTATTAAGAGGAGAAGATGATGGTTTTGATTCCTCAAACTCTTCCTCTTTCTTCTTCTTCTCTTCTCTTTCTAACTCTCTGTTTCTTTCTCTCTGACTAACTTTTGTTTTCTTCTTTGTTTTACTCTGATAGTCTAACTAAACTAACATAGTATAATATAGATAGATATAGGATTAATTGTATATAATATAACTGACAAAAACATTATAACTATATTAAGTATAATGTTAGTTACAAATTTTGAAATTTAAAAGGCCATAAGGCTTTGTTTGGCCCAAATCCATTTATTTTCAAAAACATAGATTTTTAGTAGTTAAGGCATGTTTGGTAAAAACTCTTTAAAATAGGTGCAAGGGCCTTGTTTGGCAAAATTCTTTAAAAACCCTTTTAATTCTTTTAATAAATTCTTTTAACACATAACTTAATTGTTATACTTTATTTAATTAAATCTTAACATTCTCATTTAATTAAATAAAAGCTAACATCAATTAACCATATAAAAATTGTCACATAACAATTATAATTACTCGCTAATTATAATTTCATGTAACAATTACCACATAAACTTCATCTAATTTAATTATCTCAATTAAATTAGAACTATACCATAAAATTATTATACATCAATTAAATTAAATATTAAATATTTATTTAATTAATATATTACACTTAATTAAATTACTCCACAATAATCATATAATTTATTTATTTAACTCAATAAATAAATCAGTAAATCAACTAAAATATTTATTTAATTCAATAAATATTAAAATTAATATATAAAATTCTTATTCGTTACACATATATATTAGACCTTACGACTAAATTCTAATGAGTTAACTAATTATGTGAATTAGTTATGTGATAACAAATTTAGATTATTATGGTTAAATATATATGTGTAGGATTTATTAAAGAACGTGAGTTGTAACTGTAGCTTGCGCTTGAGGCAAGTTTTCTAAACTCAAACTTGTTATTGTAATACAAGTGTTTTAAATTCAAATATTTATTGTATTTGAGATTGTCCTTTTATTTCTGTAATGGACAAGTACTTATTTAAAGTTCATGAAATATTTGAAGTGACCTTGACTTAATTATTCAAGTAAGGTCTATCCTATTTTTGTATGCTTTAAGTTTAAATTCTAAAGCATAAGTTATTTCATAATTCGTTATTATTGAATTATTTTTTATTATTGTGAGTCGATTCAACTACTCCTTAGTTAATGAAAGTTGAAACTCCAAATTTTCTTTTAGCTTTCCAAACCAAACTTTCTTTGGTGCGGACTTGTATTCAAATACTGAGATGAACAACCCTATTAATTAGGGGGTTACTATGCGAAAGCGTTAAATGTTTGTGCACAATACATGGTACGAAGGGTTGATCCCCCTAAGTATGAGTTAAGAGTCCATAGTCTATATGGCTGTTAAAGATTTTAAATAAAAATATTTATAACCTAGGACAAAGTTCAAGGTCTTACGACCCTCAGATGATTTCAATATTCGAGATTCTAAACATTGAAGAAAGAATTATTGTTCAATTCTTTATGAAAGAAAAATTATTCAAATCTATTGAAAATATTCAATTATGTTATATTATTGATATTTCTAGTGAGCTTTCGTTTGCTCACTCTTGCAATTTGAATAACTATTGTAGCTAAAGTTGAAAGTGTTGACGCTTCATCAACTAGTAAGGGCAAAGGCAAGCAGAACAAGTGAAGACTTGTTTTATTTGTTAATTATGAATTGTAACATGACTAGATTACTTTATGTTATGTTTTTTTTCCGCATTTGATGTTTAAGTTAAAGTTAGATTAAACCCTGGGATATTTTGGATAAAGTTGTAATCCTTTTTATAAGGAAGATTTCAAATATTTATAAAGGTTCTAATTTATCTTGCAATTCTTTATTATTGGACAATAGTTGTATTTTATTTAGATAGTGAGCACTAAATCTTGTGGAAATGAAGTACTTGGATTTGGGGTTGTCACATATCCGGCAACTCCCCGTTCTAACACGTATCAGTACGTATTTCTTTCATTTCTACACGTATCAGTTTCGTTTATTTCGTTTATATATATATATATATATATATATATATATACATTCCTCAGTCAGGTCTGGATTGGAAATCCGTGGCCCTTTATAGCTTTATATATATATATATATATAAATATAAATATAAATATTCTTTACTCAATGAGATTAAATATTTGCTTTAATTATTCATTTGATATGAATCTATTTTAATGTCAATTTTGTGGATTAGATTCATCTAAATCTAGCCACTTCTAACTTTTAAACGGTTCAAAATCGGTCAAACCAGAACCGGGGAGCTAGAATGACTAAGATTTATTTAAATCCAGCCTTCTTTCTAGTTTTATAAATATTCAAGCGACTACACGACTCTAGATCAATATCTAGTGGGAGCAGGAAGCTTCAGCTACGCGCATGCAAGGATTTAACTGATGAATCATTTGTTTTGCGACGTCTAGAGTACAATTTACACTATATGTACATATATATTTGCTGTACAGGTTTCTTGATCACTTTCTATGAGCCTATGAATAATGGGATTAATGATCAAACACACGGATCTAAATCCGATTTCCATGATGGACAACTTTAAATTGTAAATACATCTTGCCAGTTTTTCTATAAATGTAAATCAGATGGACCTTAAAACGGTTATCCAGATTTAAGGTCTCCACATAGTACAGTGTGGTTTATCATGCTAGGATCACTTCGATGGCTGTCATGCCCATAAGAGGACTGACACTTGTATATATATTCTGTGGTCGAGGATGCTTTGCATCCCGACAATAAACATCCAAATCAAGCCGAATGCAGAATAAAACAAAATGGAAGTATCAAAAGGCTTCAATTCCTATGCGAGCATAAGAGTTTGAAAACCATTTTTCAAAATGCCATTTTCATATATTGTCTAAAAATGGACTTTTCAAACAAATCAAACCCTTCGTATATAGGTTCAACGAAGTACGACACTACTTTCAAATCAAACATGTAGGCTGAATTACTTCCAACACACACACACATTGCAAATAAAAAGGGAAAATTTTAAAGATACGGTAACCGTGTTTCTCAGAAGTCGGGGGGGGGGGGTGCCTAACACCTTCCCCCCGCTTAACTAAGCCCCCGAACTTTATGGCCCTCGATTTCCAAGGCCAAGTTTTGACAGCGTCCAGTAATTGGGCCTACTTACAAAAATCAAACAAAACTCGGTTGAGTTGGTACAACTATTTCAAATATTCCAACTGGCAACTCTTTAAACCTTTCAAATCGTCGACTTGATACATGTTGGCCTTTTCCTAAAAATTTCCCCCTTCATAAAACAGATAAGACAAATAAGGGTAGAAAACAACAAAAATTTAGGGAAAGGAAGATCTGTCCAAAGATTTTTCCCGACGTCGACAAGTGACGACTCTGCTGGGGACAGTAGAGGGCTTAAGCCGCATTTCAATCTTTTCAAGAATTTCCTTTTTATCTGCATATGTTTGAATGCCGTGTTTACATTGAATGGATGTAAATAAATGCTTTACTGCTTTATATTAGTACTTCGCACAATGTCATGATTTCATACGGTGAGACATGTTGTATGTGAATGTATATTGTGTTATTCCTCTATCAGGAGGCAAATCCGTCGGCGTTTGATTACTAGACTCAAAGGAGACTAATCCTGCGAGGCTCAGGAAATGCGCCACCCATATCCTCTCCAATTGAAAGAATTGATTAATTTCCCCTCTAGTAAATTGCAATGATCTGGGGACCTTCATGCCGAAAAACTGCGATAGTAGCCTAAGATAGGTGACCCTCTGATAAACCAATTGCGAAGGGGAGTCTCTTCATACCTTTCCCTTTCAATTCCATGTAAAGTTTTATTCAATGTAAATTACGATTCCATGTAAATGTAAAGAAAAGAAAATGTAAATGTACTTTCTATTTCCCATCAATTTTATATCAAATCATGTCATCCTGTCATCAAAACAACTAACGTTTGTTTTGCAGGAAAATATTAAAAAAAACTAATACATTGCATTAACGCATGTTATTGATGCTTATCAAGACTAAACTACCTACCCTCCTTGTAGGTAAGATTGGTCCCATTGCCAGATCGAAATCTAAAAAAAAATAGAAGCACAAAGCCTATCCACCGACATGGCTGAAAGTGCCTAACACGAATCAAGTTCAGTATCTCGAAAGGAGTTTGAGGGACTTAAGAATCAAATAAAGAGTTAGCTATCCTCCTAAAAGAACAAAGTAAAAGCACTAAGGGCCAGGCAATGCCCAATCAAACAAAGTTCTCCTCACAGGGTGGCAATCAAACTGCTGACAAAAGAGGGAAATACAGATCCCTGAACCTCAATCCAGTGAAAGAACCAACAAAACCCCTAAAATCACAAATCTCAAGGAAGATCGGGAAACTGGCGATATCCGAAGGAAAGTTTAACAAATGGAAGAAACCATCCGTTCAATAAAAGGAACTGGAACCTATGGGAGTGTCAATTATTCAGATCTTTGCATATTCCCAGGAGCTCGTTATCCAGACAAGCTCCAAGTACTGAACTTTAAAAAATACAATGGGTCAGGCGATCCTTATACCCATCTGAAAGTGTACATAGGAGAACTTGAATCCTTTGCAGAGGATGAGAAACTCAGAATGCAGTTATTGTAGAAGAGTTTAACTGGAGAGGCTAGAGCATGGTATGCCCGATTGGACAACTCCAAAATTCATAGCAGGGAAGAGCTAGCTCACGCTTTCCTAAATCAATATAGTTTCCAGTCACAAATGGCACCGGATAGATATCAAATGACTAAAGTTAAAAAGCAGAGTACTGAGTCTTTCTGTGAATATGTCCAAAGATGGAGGCATATGGCAACACAGGTCAGGCCCGCCTATGTCAGAAACTGAAATGATTATGACTTTCATAGACATCCAAAAGGTACCTTACTATGAAAGGATCCTAGCTGGAATAGGAAAGCCATTCTCAGAGATAATCAAACATGGCGAAATGACAGAGATGGGCCTGAAGCAGGCAAGATTAAAGATCTCACGGCCTTGAAAGTAATCCCCGAGTATATACAGTCTGGCAACTATACGAATGATCCCATGAGGGTACCCAAGAAAGGCGATGAAGAAGTATCCCTCATTTTACAGGACATGCTAGGAGACCCAACCATAGTCCCCCTATTTGGAAGAAGGAAGGCAATCTGTCATTACAACAACAACCCACGTTCAACCAATACTAGGATAGAAAGAGAAAATTTGAAAGAACAGAAAATCGGGTGTTCACTCCACTAGGTGATTCCCTGGAAAATGTATTGGAGTTATTAATCAAGCAAAAGAAAATTAACGAATTGGCTCCACCTCTGGATCCAAAAAGCAAAAGATACAATCCAAGCCAGAGATGTGCTTATCACTCAGAGTCTCCGGGACACGATACACAAGATTATTAGTCCTTAAAGCATAAAATCCAAAACTTGATCAAAAGCAGCGATGTTGTGGCCCAAAAACCTGACCATCCAAATGTCAACACCAACCTTTTGTTACAGCATAATACAGAGGAAGTGAACATGATCGGGTCAGGAAGCGTCGAAATGTGCCTAAATCGTAAATACATACGAAGGATGGAGGAATACCCCCAAAGGAACAGAACAAATGTCCTAGAGTTGGAAAATTCAGAGGAGGGTATGACAGTGATGCAAAAATTAGATACGATCCAGCATCAAGTAACTCTGTTGGCTAACCTGATAGTGTGCCAACATCAAGATACAAGGCAGCTTTTGACTCAACTATTAGAAAGCCAAGAGAAAAAGGAGGTTATTCAGATTGTAAGCCTATCTCCCTCCAAGATCATCTAGCTAAATGAAGAAGATCAAAGCATGCTGAATGGACGAGAAAGTTGGATTGATAAAATTACTAGAAGATCTTGCCAAAGGGAAAATCGTCCGAAGGAATGCGAATTCCCAAATAGGAAATATCAAGCAACATTCCAAACACTGGCAAACCCTCAAAATCCTACAGCACCGAGAGTCGGGGAGAGTAAGCGGAGAAGGGTATTCACGCCTTTGGGTGACTCATTAGAAAATGTGTTAGCATTTTTGGTTGCCCAAAAAAAGATTACTGAGTAGCTGCCTCCTGCAAATCCCGAGATGAAAAGTTATGATTCCTCCAAGATATGTCTATACCATTTTAACTCACCTGTACATGCAACTGAGGAATGCTGGTCTCTAAAGCATAAAATTCAGGATCTCATTGAAAATAGAGAACTGAATATTGAAGTCCCTATGACTAGAAAAGGCAAAAAGGAAATAAAGAGGTTAAAATGTCCACTCGAGACAAGCAGTTCAAAGGAGGTGATGGCTGTGAGCACAAATCCTGGCAGAACACAAGGTGGACTAATCTTAATGCTAGGAGTGATAGAGGAGACAAGAGAGTTCTCTAAGAAAATTCATCTGCCACCATCAAATATCTTGTTGCCCAAAGCCAGCAACCACATTCCTAATTTTACCCTCCAGATGATGAGGAGGAAATATTTATCCTTCCCAGTATGGAAAAAGCCAAAAAGAAAAGTTCCTTGCGAGAAATACAACAGTTCGAGAGTGATTTCATAGTCAAATCTTCTCAAGCCCATGAAAAAGATAAAGGAACAGATGAAGGAAAAAGTGGTGAAGTTGTCAGGAAAGCCAACCCATCGAGGAATCTAGAGTTCATCCCTTTTTGCGACGAGTCCAATTTAAGCCTCCTTAAGGGATATGCTGAATCAGAAGGCGATCAAGTTATGGCCATGATTGAATATATTTAGAACCAGGAGGTAACCTTTATCACGAGCCTCGAAGGGAACATAACCACTGACAACTAGACTATCAGGCCTCAGCTAGCCAGGAAGACATAGATCCAGAGGAAAGTTGATGTTGGGATGTTATCACTTTCTTAGTGTTATAACTTTTATTTTCCATGCATGTAGATATTGAAGAATCAAAAAATCAAATCAAGTCAGGTTTTCACTAGAAGCCCGAATTACGAATGACCAGATCTCCCTCAACCCGGGAGTATGTAGGCAGCCATTTACGGTGGTGCGGTCAAACCAAACAAAAAATTCAAAAACCTCATCAAACCAAAATCGAACCCAAAATAAACACTTCTTAAACCTTTCAGCCTTAGCCTGAACTACGAATACCTGATCTCCCTCATCTCGGGAGTACTTAGGCAGCCATCTATGGTGCGGTCTAACCCTCAAAAAAACATTTAAACCCAAAATCCAACCCTTAATGTAAACCCAAAGACCAGTCTCAAGACACAAAAATCAAACCTAAAAAGCCTACACCCAAGAAAAGCCCTCAAGGTTGGCGAACCATATTGAGAAGACCCCACGGCACCTCAATGTCATTTCATCAAATCTGTAACGAATGAGATTTTATATATTTAATTATAAATATTTATTGAATTAAATAAATAATTTATGTGATTATGTTATGGAGTAATTTAATTAAGTGCAATAAGATTAATTAAATTGATATGTAAGTAATTGTGTAGTATAATTCTAATTTAATTGAGAATAATTAAATTAGATGAATATTATGTGCTAAGTGGTTATAGAGATTTACTAATTTATTACATGAATTATGATTAATAAGTGAATTATAATTGTGTAGCAATTTAGTATTATGTGGTAATTTTAATTAATTAATTAATGTTAAATTATATTTAATTAAATTAGAATGTTAGGATTTAATTAAATAAAGTGCGACAATGGAAACTATGTGTTAAAGGAGTTATTAAAAAATAATAAAAGGGTTTTAAATTAGTTTTACCAAACAAGGCCCTTACACCTATTTTAATCATGTTTTACCAAACAATGCCTTAACTACTAAAAATCTATTTTTGAAAATAAATGGTTTTGGCCATACAAAGCCTTATGGCTTTTTGATTTTTAAAAATATGTAACTGACATTATATTTAAAAAGGGCTATTATGTTTATCAGTTATATTATATATAATTATATGCTATATCTATTATATCTATATTATATTGTTAGTTAAGTATAATATAGATATACGTTAAGTTAGAGTTAGAAAAATACCAGTTAGAACAAAGAAAACATACAGAGTTAGAGAGAAGAAGAAGAAAAGGAAGAAGAAGAAAGAGGAGGAAGATGTTTTGAGAAATCAAAACAAGGAGTCATCATCATCACCATCATCTTCTTCTCCTAAAACAACAAAGGGTATAATCTAACTCTATTCTAACTTATTAAATTATGTTCTTCATTGTTTTCATAGTTATAAGTTCTCTTTAATTTGATTTTTATGAGAATTTGTGTAATATGGTTCATATATGTTTAATATGTGTTATAACATGCTTATATATGATTCATATGGTTGTTGAAGTGATTAATTTCATGTAAATATGATGAATATGAAAAAAATCATGATCATAGCAATTTACAGTAAACTAATTTTGAAAAATAGTCTTTAAATTATCAAAATTTGTGGTTGATTGTGATATGTTATGTAAATTGATCATAGATTATGATAATATATCAAGAAACAAAATTACATGCTTTGAATTGTTTGATTTGGTTTAAAAACAAAGTCACAGTATTAATTTTCTTCAAGAACGCTTAACAATGGTGTTTTCTTCAAAAATCATAAAATTAAGTGTTTTGATTATGTGTTGTGGGGTTTATGTATATTAAAAACATGTTAGAAGTTTAATATTTTATTCTCATAAAGTTTTATATGCATTGTGTTAGTTAAAATCGAAATTTGGTGAGAAGAAATAAGCCTAATTGGCTTTTTCTTTGCACAGTTCGCGAGCAGGGGAACCACCAGCAGGATGACCTACCCCAGCTGGTCTTTTGGCCTAGAAACACCCACCCCAGCGGGTGTTGTTACTGTCTGGAGATTTTGCTTTGGTTCCGAGTAGTTTTTATGCATTACATGATTAGCTAACTTAATGTGATGACATGTTAAATGTATTAAACAATAAGATAACATATTTTTGACATGTTTAAGATAATTTGAAGTCTCATATTAATATGTTATGTGTGTACAAAGATATTGTTATCATAGGGTATGATTTTGATAGTTTAAAGTGTTATACACGTATGATGTGCATATTGTGAGTTTAGACTCACGTAGGTGGTTAGTTAAGCGAGTTAAGTTTACAAACCATGTTATTAAGTTGAATTTAAGTAAGAAGTTCAACGGTTTAATGTAGTGGTTATATAACTAATTGGTATTGTAAGCATTATGTAATGTGTAGGACGATTGAGAAAGTGATTTGTAAATTGTAAAGTGTAGCTTGCGCTTGCGGCAAGTTTTCTAAACTCAAACTTTATTTGAGCAAGTTTTTCCTAAACTTTTCCTTTACGTTTATGCAAGTCTTCTAATTATACTCTTTCGTTGAGCAAGTTTTCTAATACTTATCTTATTGAATAAGTTTATTATTGAATTGTGGCGACCTTGACTTAATTGTTCAAGCAAGGTCCATATTGTCTTTCAAATGCTTTAAGTTTATTTCTAAAGTATGATTATTAAATATGATGTCTATTATTATGACTCATAGTTATGTCTTAGTTCTTTTGATTATCGAATTTTAAAGTATTGTAAGTCGATTCAACTACTCCGTAGTTGATGATAGTTGAACTCTAAATTTTCTTTGAAGCTTATCCAAACCAAACTTTCTTTGGTGCGGACTTGTTATTAAAATACTGAGATGAAAAACCCTATTTAATAGGGGATTACCATGCGAAAGCGTTAAGATATTTGTGCACAATACATGGTACGAAGGGCTAACCCCCTAAGTACGAGTTAAGAGTCCATATAGTCTAAAAGACTGTTAAAGGTTTTAAATAGAAATGTTTATAACCTAGGACATAGTTTAAGATTTTATGACCCTCAGATGATTTCTATATTCAAATTCTAAATGTTGATGAAAGAATTATTATTCAATTCTTTATTATTGATGAAAGAAAAGTTATTCAAATCTTTTGAAGTTATTCAGTTTATGTCATCACTATTATTGTTATTATTCCAAGTGAGCTTTGTTTGCTCACTCTTGCATTTAAATAACCCTTGTAGCTAAAGTTGAAAGTGTTGACGTACCGTCAACAAGTAAAGGCAAGAGCAAGATGAACAAGTGAAGACTTGTTATAATTATGATATGATTGTAATAAGACATAAGACTTTTTATGTGATGTTTATTTCCACACTTATTGTTTATGTTAAGGTTATATAAACCCTGGGATGTTTGAGCAAAGTTGTAATCCTTTTCTGAGGAAGATTATTATATTTATTTAAGGTTGTAATTTATTTTACATTCCTTACTATGGGCAGTAGTTGTATTTTAGTTATACAGTGAACACCGAATCCCAAGGAAATGAAGTACCCGGATTTGGGGGTGTCGCAAAATCTGGCACAATTCTCTGAAAGGAAGAGACATCGATACATCAAGACGACCAGTCACAGGGTTGAAATGGCAATCATCATAAGATTCAACCTGGCAGCAACTCATCACTCCTGAAGTGCGAGAAGACTTGATCTCTTTTGATCCTCAAAAGCACATGGGCTACCGTCGTGGCAAAGTCTATCTCATACCCAACGACCTGTTCCTTGAGCAAAACGCCATGGATTAAACCTCACAGATCAAACCAAATCTGGTTGAAGCCATTACATCACCAACCAAGATGAGCTCTTAGGTCCAATTCATTGGAGTCTGAAGGCATCTCGATATCAATCATCAAAATTGGAACAACAGTACATCGATATATCAAGCATGATCATCAGCAAGGACCTTCAAAGAGCTGGTATCCTCAATCTAAAACCTTCATCAAATTAGAAAAAGAAAATAATCAAAGCCAATTGCTCCTACAAATCAAAAACAATGACTGGGGCATCCAAGCATTAAAGCCAAAATCCACTACCTATTCACCATGGGGGTCATGCGGTAAAAGACTCTTGCAATCTCAACATCTTATCATCCCATCTGTCAAATATATAACAAAGCAATTGCCCCAGACAACAAGCAAAGCTGGGGTAATTTTAGAATCAATGACAACTCGATATTAGGACCCTTACAACAAGACTGGGGCAATTTTAGAAACAGCAACAACTCAACACTAGGGCATTTGTCGGCCATCCTAAAAAGGAAAATGTGCCAGTCAGCACCATCAGCATGGTCCGTCATCATCAGAGCCTCCTTTATGACATTTTCATAGCGATCTGGTAAGATTAGTGGGTCTCTTTTCCAATTGTATTTTTCTCAAAATACAGCGACTCACATGTGAGGTACGACTCTTTCGTCACTCTATGTGCTTTCAGTCTCCATTTACATGCATTAGAGATAATTTACCTGTTAAGCATTCTTAGAAAAAGGTTTTAAAAGAGAAGGCTTTTGCTTAATTGGTTATAAATTGGATTAATTCTTATAAGCGTTCGTGTTGCAAGAATCACAGGAATGATTAGAGAATTAAGACTATTCAACCTTTTGATTAGGCATGTCATCATATTTCAAAGTGCTTTTTGGAATAGACTTGACCTCATATGCATGTCTGCACTTTGCGATTGACCTGACTCTTAGTTGTGGGGTATGAGCTATGGCAGTAGCAATAACAATTAATGAAAAGATATAAGATAAGTATCCAGCCTAATGTCTCAAATCGTGGCCTGAGTTACTCGAGTTATTAAGCCTGAGGGGTGTCTTTACACCTGGTGCCCTAAAGTTATCTGGTTTGGGAGCCACTGGCCCAACACTCGCTACATGGGTAACTTAGCGCCTAAGAAAATGAGTATTACAAGAAGAAGAAGGCGAGACCTGAGTAGATCTGAATCGTGATCTAGGTTACTCGAGTAATTAAGCTTGAGGAGTGTCTTTACACCTGGTGCCCTAAAGTCATCTAATTTGGGAGTCATCGGCCCAACACTCGCTAAATGGGTAATTTAAGCCTAAGAAAACGGACCTTGCACAAGCTCAGGCAGGAAGCAAATAGAGTGACCGCCTGACTTATCTCGAAGTGTGGCCTTTGTTACTCGAGCAAGTAAACCCGAAGGGGTGTCTTTACACCTAGTTCCCTAAAGCCGTTCGGTTTGGGAGTCATTGATCCAAAACTCGTTAAATGGGTAACTCTGAATAGCCTAAGAAAACGAGACAAGTTAGGCGAGAGGAAAAGCAAAAAAAGAAAATTCAGAATCTTGGAAAAAAGATCATCTAAAAGTCATGGAAATGAAACCGCTGCTAAGAGTTACGTCGCTTATAGTACACATGTCATATAAAATCAATTCTGCGAAGAATAACGTCTAGAGCAATAAATAAAGTATCTCTGATAAAGGGAGATAAGTCTTTTGAATCCGATCCTACCCAAGAACAATGACCATGGATGCTTCAAAATTACCTTGTGATTCCATAACTCATTCCATTTCATGAACTTTAGCTTCAAATACCTCATTCACAAGATTATACTAATCCTGACAGCCCAAGCCATCAAGCTTTTACACATTCTGTTATCCGTTTGATGTGCAGGATATTTATCACTCTCAACTTGGTCAGCAAAGATTATATGAATCCCCAGTAACAACGTCCGAAAGGGCTGGGGCATTTTTTGATTCTAGGAAATGGAAGGAGTCCAAAGAGGGATCAAGCCTCTCTTCAAAAGGAAGGGGAAGAATTCTTGAAAGAAATCAAGGCGGCATAAGCTTGTCCCTCCACAAAAAGGGAAAAATTCTCAAGAGAGTCCTTAACTCGAAAAAACATATGCCCGATCACAAAAGGTCTGGTAAATGAAATCTACATCATCAAATATGTCAACTTGCGCTAAGTCCTCACAAGTCGAGGCCTCTGCACTGAATTTCAAATCTGTGCAGTGAAAGAATGGGCCACATCCTCCATGGCGTCAGCAACACCATGGTCACCAGCCAAGCCAGTATCTAATCCAGCAGGGTCACAAGTAAAGAGCTTGTCCCTTTTCATAATCAATGATCAAACCGTTGGGGTCAATCCAACTTAGCATCGGGGAAGGATCCGGTGATGTAAGTCGTTGAACACTACTTCAACAAAAATATTGAGATATCTTCTAGTAAAGCCATCAGCATCTGAACCGCCAGAGGAACCAGCACTAGGTCCAGATTCAGAAAGAAAAAATAGCAGCCTCTATGAGATCCCCACCAAAGATGACATATGAAAGGGAACATCCGAATCTACTCTGCGAATGACAAAAGGAGCCATACGGGAGTTGGAGTTGATAGGCCTATCAAAATTCATGTCTGAAAAGAAACTCCAAATCGCCTCAGAAAGGGTGAGACTCAAGGAAAAATTCTCCTGTTGAAAACTACCATTCGATTAGGCATCGAGACAGTTCGTAAAGATAAAGATTTGTAAACTACCATTTGAGTAGGCATCGAGACAGTCCGGTGATCAACCATTGTCAACTACGATCAGGGTAGACACCGTTGTCAACTACCAGCAGGGTAGGCACTATTGTCAACTACCATCAAAAAAGGCATCGTTGTCAACTACCAGTAGGGTAGGCACCATTGTAAACTACCAGTGTAAACATCAGGAAGATCCGATGATTTTGAAACATTATCCCCAACAGAAATGTAGAAAACATTTCAGTTTATCTTCATCAAATAAGCATCGACAACACCGATGGAAATTAAAATGTTAGAGTCAACACCAGCATAGACATCAGCAGCACTGATGAAAGTCAACCATTAAAATCAGCCGCAACATAGGCATCATCCATGACCGGTAAGGGTAAGCAATTTGTGATGCGATATGCGATGATATATGCGATTTGCGATGCAATTTGCGAGACGATTTGTAATGAAATTTGCGATATGATATGCGATTTGCGAAAACATTTTAACATTCATTGCATTGCGATTTGCATAATTAAATATATATCTTCTCCTATTTCAAGTGTCTAGTAATCATTGTCATGTTCAATTCATTGCATTGCATAAACATGACAAAGAGGGGCATCTGTAGACACTCAAAATTTTGTTTTTCCTGTACAAACCATACAGGAGGGCAAAATCATCTTTTTCCACTCTAGGAACAACCCCTGAAGATTACAACATCAAACCAAAACCCCAAAGACAGCCTCAGGAAATCATCAAGCCAACTTCAGAGATAACCCTGAAGACAGACAAAAGTCGGCAGCAGTCGAATCGTGGAGATAAACCCCGAGAAAGACAGTTATAGCCACGTCAAGCCCGGAACTAACCCGAAAGGGAAAAAGAGTAATCTTGCCAACTCAACATCAAATCAAGTCAAAATCAAACCAAATCAATCCAATGAGGGCCTAGAAAGAACCATAACATCAATCCCGAGTGAAAACAACACAAAATAGCTCAACGGACATACTGCAAAGAAATGAAGATCTAGTCATGGACCCATCTTCTCGGATTCAGAAAAGGTCAAATCCCATGTCATTGTGTAGCTCTCGGAAAGGGCTTTCTGGAAAGGTATAGCACGCCTCAAACAGACTCTCGGATAAAAAGTTATGAAGGTTCAAATAGACTACGCATTGGTCAGAGTGCACGTACTTCGAGACAACGAGACCCACTAAACCGGGCCCACCATAAATAGTCGCAGATAGACCCTCTACCATCGGGTCTATAAATAAGACCCCCATCTTGGCAAAAAAAGAGAAAAAATAGGAAAAAGCAGAGAAACTCTGCCCATTTCGACCTTTAGCCCTACTTCTAGTACTCCAAACTTCAATTTTATTCTTTCAATATGTTTGCATACGTATATTCTACAACATATCAAGTTTTAACAGATGAAAACGGAGATTTGAAGCCCTCCAAGTGGCAAAAAGCTCGTAGAGCTGTTCATTGTAAGTTTTTTTACGATCAGAACCTATTTACTGCTTTATCGCACATATGTGAACGTACATATGAAGTTTTAGCTTCTAGTTTGGCCGGGATCTCAAATCCGTGGCCTTTCTAGCCTACTTTTAGTATATATAAGTTTTTCTTTGTTTGCACAGCCTGGATTGCTAATCCGTGGCTTTTTATTGCTTTTCTATATATAGCTACATATATATATATATATATATATTTACTCTATTTCGTTTGGTCTGGATTGCTAATTCGTGACCTTTTTAGCTTTATTATATATATAACTGACTATATATATACTAACATTCAATTCTGTCAAGCCTGGATTGTAAATCCGTGGCATTTACTGCTTATATATATATATATATATATTTACATTTCTCAGTCAAGCCTGGATTGCTAATTCGTGGCCTTTTACAACTTTTATAAATATATATATATATATATATATATATGTATATATATTTACATTTCTCAGTCAGGCCTGGATTGGAAATCCGTGGCCCTTTACAGCTTTATATATATATATATATTTACATTTATCAATCGAGCCTGGATTGAAAATTCGTGGCTCTTTACAGCTTTTATATATATATATATATATACATTACTTAGTCGGGCCTGGATTGGAAATCTGTGGCCCTTTACAGCCTTTTATATATATATAAATATATATATATATATATATATATATATATATTCTTTACTCAATGTGATTAAATATTTGCTTTAATTATTCATTTGATATGAATCTGTTTTAATGTCAATTTTATGGATTAGATTCAACTAAATCTAGCCACTTCTAACTTTTAAACGGTTCAAAATCGGTCAAACCAGAACCGGGGAGCTAGAATGGCTAAGATTTATTTAAATCCAGCTTTCTTTCTAGTTTTATAAATATTCAAGCGACTACGCGACTCTAGATCAATATCTAGTGGGAGCAGGAAGCTTCAGCTACGCGCATGTAAGGATTTAACTGATGAATCATTTGTTTTGCGACGCCTAGAGTACAATTTACACTATATGTCAATATATTTGCTGTACAGGTTTCTTGATCACTTTCTGTGAGCCTATGAATAATGGGATTAATGATCAAACACACGGATCTAAATCCGATTTCCATGATGGACAACTTTAAATTGTAAATACATCCTGCCAGTTTTTCTATAAATGTAAATCAGATGGACCTTAAAACGGTTATCCGGATTTAAGGTCTCCACATAGTACACTGTGGTTTATCGTGCTAGGATCACTTCGATGGCTGTCATGCCCATAAGAGGACCGACACTTGTATATATATTCTGTGGTCGAGGATGCTTTGCATCCCGACAATAAACATCCAAATCAAGCCGAATGCGGAATAAAACAAAATGGAAGTATCAAAAGGCTTCAATTCCTATGCGAGCATAAGGGTTTGAAAACCATTTTTCAAAATGTCATTTTCATATATTGTCTAAAAATGGACTTTTCGAACAAATCAAACCCTTCGTATATAGGTTCAACGAAGCACGACACTCCTTTCAAATCAAACATGTAGGCTCAATTACATCCAATACACACACACATTGCAAATAAAAAGGGAAAAATTTAAAAGATGCGGTAACCCTGTTTCTCAGAAGTCGGGGGGGTGCCTAACACCTTCCCCCCGCTTAACTAAGCCCCCGAACTTTATGGCTCTCGATTTCCAAGGCCAAGTTTTGACAGCGTCCAGTAATTGGGCCTACTTGCAAAAATCAAAAAAAACTCGGTTGAGTCCATTTCAAATATACTAACTGGAGACTTTTTAAACCTTTCAATTTATCGACATGACACATGTTGGCCTTTTCCTAAAAATTTCACCCTTCATAAAACAGATAAGACAAATAAGGGTAGAAAACAACAAATATTTAGGGAAAGGAAGATCTGTCCGAAGATTTTTCCCGGCATCGACAATGTGACTCCGTTTAATTTGGTCTCGATGCCTACTCGAATGGTAGTTTGCAAAGGTCTTCATCACCGAACTGTCTTGATGCCTACTCGAACGATACTTTACAAAGGCTTACATCACCAGACTGTCTCGATGCCTATACTGGGGCTGTCACCAATGGTTTACAATATTGGATTCTCCAACATCTTTGCTGAAGTAGTTTTCAACGACTTACATCACCAGACTCTTCCCGATGCTACGCTGGGGTTGTCACTAACGGTTTACAATATCAAATTTTTTGACATCTTCACTGAAGTAGTTTTCAACGGCTTGCATCACCGAACTCTTCTCGATGCTGCGCTGGGGCTGTCATCAACGGTTTACAATATACGGCTTGCATCACCAGATTCTATCTGATGCTACGTTGGGATTGTCACCAACGATTTACAATATCAGATTCTCCAATATCTTTGTTGAAGTGGTTTTCAACGGCTTGCATCACCGAATCCTATCTGATACTACGATGGGGCTATCACCAATGGTTTATAAGAGATCTACATGTTTTACAAGTTTAGTACCCTATTTCAGGGTTTCAGGCCTTTTCTACTCAATCACGTAGAACCTTTTTTGCTGATTTGACTTTTTAACTTCATGGGACCCTGTCTTGACTTAAATTTGATCAAGTCGGAGGGGGTAGGACCCACCCTAGAATACCACAGGTCTACCTACGGCTATCGTATGTAGACTCGCGGCTGACTGGGGGTGGTTTTAAACCCCCTTGGCCCCTTCAAAATTCATTTTTAACTTGATATTCATTCAAAAATCCAAAATTTCCAACTCAAATCTACTCAGTTTGGGCTTTTTTTTGTGAAATCCGTCACCTTACAAACATTCTTCACAACTCTGGTAACGTTTACATCATTTCTTTTCAAGTTTTGATCGTTAGAAAGCTTGATTTCATGTATAATGCGTTTAAACGCAATGTATCAAATATGTATGCATAGATGACTTAATAAAAATGAACAGACTTAGTAAATACTTGTATTTTACCATGTTGAACATTCTGATGTGAAAAAAATTCATTTTCATGACTGTTATTTTTCACCCATTTTGACTAGTTTAGTCATCCTATTTGAGGACAGATGAACACGAATTTTCATAAAAAATACACATGGTGATTTGGCTACCATTGTGGGTTTAGTTTTTAATGCTTTATGCATGCCATATGAAATGTTCATAATTTTGGGTTAGGGTGCTACTGAATGACCACCTAGTCATATCTATGTGCATGCGAATAGTCCATTTTACAAAGGAGACTTTGGCGAAATTTTTTCACGAGTCTGGGCATTTAATGTGCATGCAAATTTAACTCTAGTAGGAATATATGTTAAAACAATTCAAGATTACACACATAGACTATACATGATGCAATAACTTGAATTTAATGGACTTAAAATTGAAATGTACCTCACCCTTTCTGAGGTGATTTGGAGATTTTGTTTAGGTTATGGATTCAGACAGACCGAGTAGCTCTAGCTCTCGTAGGGTTTCCTCTGGTGTGAGGAGGGCAACTTCTAATGTCCCTTTACCTTGTCCGACCCGACAGCCTCGTCGGTTGACCGAGTCAGTGATTCGTCCTATTAGAGTTGATAGGACAGACGTTATAGATGAGAAGGAGGATGTTCCCATTGCGGACCCCACTTCTTCTTCTTCTACTCCACACTGAGACCTTCCTGGCATTAATGTGATGACTCCCGATCTTTTGGCCGATTTGAGACGTCACCTATCGGTCTATTTACATGCGAATGAGGTAATGGAAATTTTCATTTTTGAATTTGTTCTTTTTCCATTTTGGGGTAATGGTTTAATCTTGATTTGAAATTGATGCACGTTCCCAGATTTACTAAGCCCAGGGGGAACTGGTTTAGCATTCAATCTCTATATCGGACCCTTTATCCGGAGTATCAGGCCATCGTCCAATCATGGGATTTCCAGGCTTTCTTTTCTAAGGGCTTTATCTGAGCATTGGTTTCATCAGACTCAGTATCTCCACTTATTAGACTGCGAGGTGGTGATGACACTGATGGATTGGCGGTTCATCACAGGATTGGAGTTTACAGGGGAGCCATTGCCCTTAGTGGATGACATTTCCCCGGCTGCAGTTTGATCCTTGTTAGGATTTCCTGCTTCGGCCCTTAAGGGTCAGGCAGTTTGCTCTGGTCCCTTGAGCGTTGATGCTTCGAGTGGAGCCTTGTCTGAGGCTCTACCTGTTGATCAGAGGGATAGAGATCGCATTCTTTGACAATTATTCTTGATTATTATCAGGGGTTGTTTCCTGGCGGACAACTCCTCGACGGTCTTTTTTGCTTTAGTTAGCGCTACTCGTGATGTAGATTGCATCAGAGACTTTGATTGGGGATCATTCACCTTCGCCTATTTCCTTCGAGGGATGCGTCTACGCTCAGAGGGCGTGACAGAAGCTTGGCTAGGTTTTTATCCATTTTTGTTGATGAGTAATTTCCATTATCTTTCAATTTCCCTCGCTCGGGTTGTCAATCTTCATCACTGATGACATTTAATCTTTGAATTTTTAGTTTTGGGCATATGAGAAGCTCCCTTTCTTACGCCCAGTTACTACCTTAGGCTTGGAGACATACCCGCGGGGACAGCGTTGGCATCACTCTACTTTGGAAGAGGTCCAGGTGGCGGAGGACTTTTCCCATTATCGTTTACAACTGGAGCTACTTACTGCAGACGTTATCACCTGGGTTCCTTATACCCCAACCCATCTATTAGTAGGATTTGAGGATGGCTTCCCGACCGAGGCAGAGTATGTGTTGTCCACTCGTCGGATTCCCTTCTTGACTAAGGGAGGCAAGGAGCTCTACTTGGGAGAGCGGGCTATTAGATGCACTACAGGGGAGATTCGTATTCCCTATCTACCTCCTGCTAGATGCCACTGGTATTTGTCTCAGCCAGTCACGGAGATTCCCCTGATAGGCTTGGACAGCTTTACTTTATCAAAGGGTCTTTATACTCAAGATGTTTTTTATCGCTGGTGGACTCCCCGCACGATTGGGGCTCAGACTCGCACCACCCAGTTCTTGGGAGACATGGTTCCTGGTTCTGTGATGATGACAGACTACATTGAATGTGTCATAGAGCCTACCCACCTGGAGAAGATTGCTAGCTTCATCCAGCGGTTGGACTGGGCGCATCTTTTTATCAAATATTTGGGAAGAGATCTATCGGAGGCAGATTATTGTGATCCTTCCAGCTCTGGTGCTGGTCCCTCTGGTGGCCCATATCCTGATAGTATCACTGGAGCAGATCCCCCTATGTATCGACCCGATATTCCCTTTGGTGGAGATACGGTGACTCAGGAGGAGTTACAGCAGGTTAATCTACTGGATGATGTAGGTATAGTAGATTTCTTTTGATAGGCTCTTGTTATCTCTTTTGATAGGCTTCTGTTAGCTGTTGGGCGGATGTGACCCATTTCCTTGTACTTTTTATTTTCAATTGTAGAACATATATGATTGTAAACACTCAAAATTTTGCATTTCTGTTACTAACCCTGCAGGAGGGCAAAATCATCTTTTACCTTCCCGAGACAACCCCGGGAAATTAAGTCAAACCCCGGCGACAACCCCAGGAGATCAAATTACACCTCTGGCGATAACCCCAGGAAATCAAGTCAAACCCCGGAGACAACACCGTGGGATCAAGTCCAAGCCCGGAGATAACCCCGGGAGATCAAGCCAAACCACGACGACAACCTCTAAAGATCAAATCTAACCCCGACGATAACCTTGGGAGATCAAAAGCCAAACCCAGACGACAACCCCGGAAGACCAAATTAACCTTCAAAGACAGCCCCAAAGCATCAAATCAAACCCCAGCAAAAACCCCGGGAGATCAAGCCAAAACCCTGTCGACAACCCCGGAAGATCAAATCAAACCTCGGCGACAACCTCGGGAGATCAAAAGTCAAACCCTGGCGACAACCCCAGAAAACCAAATCAACCTTCGGAGATAGCCCTGAAGCATCTAATCAATCCCTAGAGACAACCCTGTGATATCAAACCAAACATCGGTGATGACCCTAAGGAAGAACAGAGTCGGGTGAGATCAAACCTCAGCGACGACCCCGAGAAACGGTCGAAAACCCTGTTAATCCTAGAGAAAACCCAAGGAAGGGCAAAATAGTTATTTTGACAAATTAACATCAAATCAAGTCAAAATCAAGCGAAATCACTACCATGAGAGTCATGCAGAACCATAACGTCAATCCCGAGTGAAAATAGCACAAGACAGCTCAACGAACGGACTGCAAAGACTCAAAGATTTGGTAATGGACCCATCTTTCCTGATTCAAAAAGGTCAAATCCCATGTCATTGTGTAGCTCTTGAAAGGGGCTTTTCGAAAAGTTATAACACGCCTCCATCGGACTCCCGGATTGAAAGTTATGAAGGTTCGAAGCAGACAGTGCGTTGGTTAGAGTGCACTTACTTTGAGACGACAGGACCCACGAAATCGGGGCCACCTGGGTCAGCCGCAGGTAGACCCATGGCTGCCGTATGTGGACCCGCGACTACTTGGTCTATAAATAAGACCCCCCACCAGCAAAGAAAAAGAAAAAAAAAGAAGAAAAGAGAGGAAATTCCGTTCGTTTCAGCTCTTAACCCTACATATAGTGTTCCAAACTTCAATTTTACTCTTCCAAAACACTTGTATACATATATATACTAACATATCAAGTTTTCAAAGGTGGAAATGGAGTTTTCAAGCCTACCAAGTGGTTTAAAGCCTCTAGCGCTATACATTTTGAGATTTCTTGTGATCTAAAGCTTTTTACTGCTTTAACATATATATATATATATATATATATATATATATTTTTATGAGTGCTATTTTGGCCTGGATTGCAAATTTGTGGCTTTTATCGCTTTAATACATATATATATATATATATATATATATATATATTTACAAGTGTTATTTAGCCTGGATTGTTAATCTTTGGTATTTTCAGCTTTAATGTGACGCCCCCAGAATAGGTCCAATTAACCCAAACCATTCTGAGTCGCCAAACACATGGTACATAATCCAAATACAAACTTTATATCAAACGGTCGTGAGAAAAACGACCACACAAGCTGTGAGCTTCAGTACATATCGTATGCAATACGAAATATAAACGCTCAAATTCAGTCCTCATTTATTAAAATTATTATCACACTATTTTACAAAAATAGTGAGGACTTCTACTGCTCTAACTCTGCCCATCACTCTGTTCCCCGACTAGTCCCTACAACATTCTTATTTTCTGAAGAGGACAATAGAATAAAAGGGTGAGCTCAACTAGTCCAGTAAGAATATTATGACTAAGATAATGAAAAATAAATTATCGTTAGTCTTCAACAAATCAGATAAAATATTATGGACAACAAGTTTTAGATCAACAACTGCAGCGAAAATAACAATTCATCAGAAAAGTTAAGTAGAAAATGATGTCTACCATCTTCTATGATTTAAAAGTCCATCATCAATATTTTATTCATGTCAATCAATATATATCTCAAATCAAATATTCATCTTTGCACTACGGGCCAAAGATATTCATTTGTATCACCAGTGGTCATGTTCATCTCAACATCTGTCCATCTTTGCACTACGGGCCAAAGATATTCATCAGGTAAACATTCATATTTGCACTACAGGCCAAAGATATTCATCAAATAATCATTCATCTTTGCACTACAGGCCAAAGATATTCATCAAGTAACCATTCATCTTTGCACTACAGGCCAAAGATATTCGTTTATATCACCATTTAAGACTGAAGATGATGAAAAATAATATTAATAACGAATCCAGTGAGATAAAGGACAAAGATTAGGGATTCGTAAATTAGTTTATCCAAGTTCAAGAATACTCCATAATAATCAATTGTGGAGCAAAATTCAAAAATAAAGTTCAAAACATGGATCCAATCAAAGATAGGAACCATAACAGACAATTTGGATAAAGAAAAGAAAATTTAATTTTTTTGTGAATAGTACCGTATTCGTGAATAGTGCCGTATACGTGAATAGTGTCATATACGTGAATAGTAACTCTGATATGAAAAGGTAAAGATTTCATAAGAAAAATCATACTTCGTGAATAGTACTCGTGAATAGTACCATATTCGTGAATAGTATCGTATACGTGAATAGTGTCGTATACGTGAATCGTAACCTCGACATGAAAAGGTAAAAATTTCATAATAAAATTCATACCAATATTTTGGTGAAATGATATTGAAAGCAATAACATCATTTACGAGAAAAATAACATCTCTTACCTCAAAAGAATAGTACTTCTGACTGGAATAACGGATATAATGCTGAAGAAAACTTACACTATTTATCAACTATCAAAGTATCTAAATACTTACAAAAATACGCTCGATATTATAGAGAAAGAAACTTTGATTCTGGTGTAATTTTTAATTCTAACCTAAACACCCTATTTATAGGAAAATGCTTAGAACACCAAAGCAAAAAATTTAATAAAATATTATATTTATTATATTCACACACCACCACTTTGAAATTCAATTCTCAGCACATTTCACACACAAAAGACAAGAGTGGGGCCCACACCTTCTAGAACCTCCTCCACCAAAAAATTAATTCAGACCCAATATTTCGGAACTTCAATAATTCATAATAAATAGCCCTTTTATCAGAAAAATACGAATTTTATGTCCATTCCATATGAAATTTAATTCTCTACAACTTTGTAGAAGAAAGTTTGTTCAAATTCCGAACGAAAAATTACCCGAATTTACATACGGATGATTTTGTAGGCTACCAATATTGACAATTCACAACCGGACGATTCCTTTTCTTTTCTCCCGCACCAACATATTGACAATCCAAAAAAATCAGCAATTACAACAACAAGTTGGGCCCACCAACTCACAAAACATACTTTTAGCATTTATTGTAATAAAATCAATTTGGACCCAATTTGCTCTCTTTCTCCTCATTTTATTCATATATTGTGAATTTGTTGTAAAAAAATATCACCACTATTATATTATTATATTATCACATTATACATTTATAATGTAATATTATAATAATATATTTGAATGAATTATTTTATCAGAACAGATAAAATATCTATTCTCAATAATTATCACTTTTGCTAAAACTTCCTCCATTTATATCCACATTGAATAAATATTTCCTTATCATTTTTATCAATAATTAATTATTCACAAATAATATTACAGAACCACAATATTGACAACAGGTCATTCTCAAGAAAGAGGGGGCCTTCTGATAAGGATTTCTCCTTACTGGCGCGCAATTACCTAACCCATTTTCTAGACAGAACTTCCTAGACATTGTCAATAATACTGTCTAATAATATTATTTAAATAATATGAATTATTGATTTGATAATGTAAAATACTGTGCAGTGACAATTATTGAATCAACAATAATATAAAATACTGTGCAATATCGTGTGCTACTTGTGCAACAATGCGTATTACTTTATTTTAATCACCGGGTATTTTAACAGTGTTAACGGTAATCGTTACGCCGTTATTTTTTAGAAAACTCATTCTTGTCGTTTTTTTCATCCGACAATTTTTCGTTATGGAGCCCACAAAAGGTTGCGCCGTCGTACGAATATTCCCCAACAACAAGAATATTCCACAACCAAACGAATATTCCCCAACAACAATGAATATTTTATAACCACTTGCTTAACTTGTAAACTTTGCACATATTACCCATAACTTACCATATTTATCAAATCACCACCTTACTATTTCAAAATAATATATTGAGGAAATTTAATTTTATTCATAAAAAATTGGGGTCTTACATTTAACATATATAACAATATATAGTTATATATAGTTATATACACACACACACACATTAACTCCGTTAGCCTAGATTGTTAATCTGTGTATGGCATTTTCAACTTTAATATATATATATATATATATATATATTTACATTAACTCTATTAGCCTGGTTGCTAATCTGTGGCTTTTCTGCTTTAATATATATATAACTATATATATATATTTCTATTAACTCCGTTTGCCTGGATTGCTAATCCGTGGCTTTTTCTTGCTTTAATATATATATATATATATATACTAACTTGTTTAGCCTGGATTGCTAATCCGTGGCCTTTTCAGCTTCAATATATATATAAGCATATATATATATATATATATATTTACATTGATCAGTCACGCCTGGATTGTAAATCCGTGGCTCTTTACAGCTTTAATATATATATTAAAGTCTGAATTATAACTATAGCACAGCTATAAGAAATAACAACAGCAATTCATAAGTATAAAAGAGATTATAAAAATGAAACTTTTATTGAACTTTGAAATAATTACAAACAAATAATTTGATAACTTACAATAGATTGACTCGATTATAGAAACTTAGCATAACTAAGAGAGAAGGCAAGAGAGCTGAAGATTCGTTAGATAGGAATCTAAGTCTTCACAAGCTTTCTATTGGATTACTAAATCCTGCCTCTTAACAATGACTGAGCCTCTCTTATATAAGAAGAGAAAGGCGGAGTAATTACAACTCAATAATTACAAAACATAAATGACTATTGAACAACAGTAATGCTTTATCAAAAGATGAAAGCATTATTACAACTTTTGACTATTACAAACAACTTTTACTATTACAGACGCGTTAATCAAATACAGACAAATAAAGATAATAACAACTTTTGACTACAGACATCTGACTAATACTAAATGACAACTGACTCAGCAACTGCTTTCGGCTACTTTGGACAAAGGAGCACGGGCTGCGCGGGCAGGGGCATCTAGTAACAAAGCTGACCAAGGTGACTGTAGGAATCCAAGGAAACCGGATCCTGGACCCTAGGCAAACGGATCCTGGGCATCCTGAAGAGAGATGCTACCGTACGGATCGGAAGGACTAGAGTGATGACTGGAGCGAGAAGAAGAAGACGAACAAACAGAAGGAACCGAGTCCTCACTGAGTTTATCCATTCTTTTCTGAATTAAACGGGATAACTGTTTAAGCTCATTATTGGTACAATGATCAATATCCGCGAAATCTAATTTTGAACTAGGAGATTTCTTGGATTTAGATTTACTGGAGGATGATTCCTTTGGAGGAGGAATCGTTTGAATAGGTGAAGGATTGGGGAATTCCTTCTGAACTTGACCCACGATGCGATAAGGATCAAACTTATCCCACCATTTAACTGAAAACTCACGAGTAACATGAGTAATTTGATTAAGATGATTACTAGAGGCGCCTTTTTCAGGGGCGACTAGGGAAGAAAGGGCAACATTGACTGTTGGGGAATAAAATCCATAGTTCCATCGAAGGATCCATGGGACTTTATATTTACTGGCGAAATGAAGAATAACTGGGATGCAGCAATTAGACTGCACCACCGGAACCCTAGAGCTAAAGACATTAAGAACAGTCTGAAGCTCAATTGGGAGGATATCAAAGATGAGACCATAACGTTCCCACCAAAGAACAAACCAATGAGGAAATTGACTTTTAAATTTGTGGTCAAATTGGATGAACCACGAATGACTAAAAGATGGAGTTTGAAACAGAAAAACTCTGTTCCAAGCTTCCATGTAATCATAATAGCAAAACTGGCTATCATGACCTTCAAGCTGCCTAAGATCACTAGGATGATTACCCCAGTTAGGCATGGAGATAACCTGTTTAATATAAAGAGAATGATAGATGATTTTTGAAGAATCATTTCTATCATAAATAGGTTTAATAGCGATTGACTGAGTTTGCAAAAGGACGTCCTTATAATACATGAGAGATTTATAAGGAGCAGAAGGAATAAAATGCCAACCAGTTGGGAAGAACTGGGCAGCTAATTTGACTGGATCATCAATTGATTTCATATGTCTTTCGATATGAAATAAATTGGTGCTGAAAACAGGGATGTATTCAGTTTGAATACGCTGACCAGCAGAAGGATTACTGGAGGAAGCATACGGATCAACCATTAAAGGGGGTTGAACCAGAGCCGAACTATAGGGTTTCGAGCTAGAAACCAAAGGAGTGAACCTATTAACTACAGTAAGGGGAGTGACTGGATGTGGGATTATAGCTCCCACGGGCTTCTGACTAGGTGGGCTTGGGCTTGGAGGACCCAAGGGCCGAACATTTTTATCTTTCCCTCTCACACTCATTTTGAACTTGAGGGGTACCTGAATTAATAAATTCCCGAGTTAGAAAATCAGGAACTGAATTATCACTACCTTTAATATATTCAATTTCAAAATCAAAAATACTTAAAATAGATTGCCATCTGGCGAAAATATGTTTAGCAGCGATGTTTTTAACATCTTTTTCTAAAATATATTTAGCAGACTTACAGTCAATACGAACTAAAAATTTTTGATTTAATAAATCATTTTGAAATTTACTGACACAGAAAACTAGAGCTAAAATTTCCTTTTTAATAGTGCTGTAGTTTAATTGTGCTTGATTCCACGCGCCAGAGTGGAACCGAACAATTTGTTCAGAAGAAGCAGGAGTCAACTTCTGCTTCAGAATACCGCCGAAACCAATTTCGGAGGCGTCAGTTTCAACAATTTTGAAAGCTAATTCATTAGAAATGCCAAGGCAAGGAAGAACCTTAACATATTTTTTAACTTGCTGAACGATGGCAGAATGCTCATCAGTCCAGGGAGGAGGATTCTTCTGTAAACGAAGAAACAAAGGTTTACAGATTTTTCGTAAATTTTTATAAAATTTGCCAACATAATTAAGAGATCCTAAGAATCTTTGAAGTTGAGTTCTATCAAGGATTTTATCAGGAAATCTATCAGCGAATTGAATAACTCTTTGAATAGGACGAACCAAACCCCGATGAATATCATGACCAAGAAATTTAACTTTAACCTGGAAAAGGGAACATTTGGTTGGTGACAGAACCAAACCATTGACTTTGATAGCTTTGAAGAACGAATTCAAGTGTTTGAAATGTTCGTCAATAGATTTAGAAAAAACAAGGATATCATCAATATAGACAATGATGAAATGACTAAAGGGATTTAAAATTTCATTGAGAATATTTTGAAATTCACTAGGAGCGTTTTTCAAGCCAAATGCTTGAACAACCCATTCATAATGACCAAAAGGGGTGGTGAAGGCGGTTTTGTACCTATCACTAGGATGGATACTGACTTGCCAGAAACCAGACTTAAGGTCGAATTTACTAAAAATGGTAGCATTACTAAGACGACTAAGAAGGTCTTCCTTATTAGGAAGGGGATACCTAATCCATTCTAAGACCTTATTAAGAGGCTTATAATTGATGACCAGACGAGGGACACCTCTCTCTTTCTCTGCTTCATTATTAACATAAAAGGCAGGGCAAGACCAAGGAGATTTACTATGTTTTATTAAGCCTTTGGCAAGTAAATCGTTAATTTCTTGTTTACAAAGCTCCATTTGTTGGTGACTCATTTGAATAGGTCTAGCTTTAGTAGGAATAAGATGCTCTTTAAATTCTTTAGCGTAAGGAAGTTTAACTACATGTTTCCTACGATGCCAAAAAGCATTAGGAGAATCAGCACACAAATTTTTAACCATGAATAGACGAAGTTCTTCAATTTTATCTTGTATTTTTTCACTTAAAAGAAGATCTTCAACCTGTTTATACTTAATTTCATGTTTTAAAAACTTTAAATGAGAAGTTTTACATTTTAACAAGTTAAGAGACTTAGAAATAGACTCATCTTGAATAAATCTTAAATCTCTTTCTTTGGGCTGAGATAAAAACTCAAAAATAACTTTGTGCCCAAGGTGCTCAGTAGTTAACCCATTATTACTGGTGGTGAAAGGGTATAACAAATAAATAAATGGTAATCCCAGAATAATTTTATCAGTTAAATTACGAATTAACACAAAAGAAGTTTTAAAACATATATCATTTTGACAAATATGAACCTTAGGGAGCTTATATTTAATTTCCATGCTGCTTCCATTAGCAGAGTTTAATCGTTCACTGGTTTTAACATAAAATTTGGTAGGGATTAATCCCTCTTGGATGCAGTTAAGATCTGCACCGGTATCAACAAGAGCAGGAAGTTGAATGGCAAAAGTACCATCAACCATTAACCGAATCAAAATATACCATTTTTGAATGGTAATATCTTTTATTCTTTTTAACGAATTACCTTGAATCAACAAAGGAGACTCTTCATCCTTGACTCCTGAAGTTTCAGGCATGTCTTCATTTTCTGAAGAATCAGAAATATGAAGTTCAGAGTCTTTGTTAACTAACGCAGTCATATCACTTTTTAAATTGGAGATCTCAGTCTTGAGACTAGAAATCTCTTTCTTAAGCTTGTTGACCTCTTGATTTAGTTCTGGGAGAGTAATCTCTCTCTCAGCAACTTTAAATCTCTCAAGAGTTTTATTAAGGCTTATAAGCGGTTTTTCTTTAGCTTTTATGACTTTACCTTTTCCCGTAACATTTTTAGAAAACAATTCCTTTAATTGTTTCATATACTGAAGTTTCAAATCATCATCAGTAAGTTTACTAATTAATTCAATTAACAAAGAACTTTCTTGATCTTCTTTAGTAAGAACATTAATAGTCTTGCAACAATCAGATCTACAGTTATCAGTGCAAAGAGTAACTTCATTATCTTCACTAGGAGTTTGACTATTTTGATCATTATTATCAGAAGAATAAGGAACATCAGAAATATCATTATCATCATCAGACTGAGTTCTAAGTAAATCAAAAATCTTTTCAGAATCTTCCACAGAAATATTTAACTGGTTTAATTTTTGTTTTAACTTACATTCATTCTTATAATGACCCTTTTTACCACAGTTATAGCAAGTAATTTTACTCTTATCAGTGGATTTAGAAGTTGATTTTTTATTTCTAGTTTTTCCTTTAGACTTGGGTTTTTCATAATAACTTTCTTTATTAGTTTGACTAGAGCGTTTTTTATGGTGCTTACGTTTTTTGTGAATTTCCAATTGCTTTTTCCTATGCTTTCTACGGGAAGGGGCAATAGGAGGCAGACCATATTGTTCACAAAAAGTACCAAGTTCATATTTAGCTTTCTTTTTATCTTTTGCAGCTTGTTTAGCAATTTTAAAATCAATACACATTTTTAGGCCAATTTTTTGAATATAACTAACAATGTCACCGTAAGTGAGGTTATCATAATCAATATAGCCCAATGTTTTACTAAGTTCTTCACGGACTTTATGAGCAAATAAAGACGGAAGACCATTAACAAATTTTTCCTTCCAAAAAGGTTTATTACTATCATTACGAAGCATGACACGTGAAATAAAAACATCTTTATACCATCTAAAATCACTTAAAGTAGGACAAGTAAGATTACTAAGTTGATCATGAATACGTTCAGTAATATTACTAGGAGTACCAATAAAATGTTTTATTATAGTGAAAATTAAAGTATTAATACCATCAGGAACACCAAAACCAATATCTTCACGGAAGATAGGTTGACCATTATCATCAAGTTGATAAGCATGAATAATAGAGTTCCTAGCATCTTCATCAAGGTGTTTTTCCCACCAAGAGCGAAGAACTCCCGAAAAACCATTAGTTAAAATTTCAACAATTTCAGGTTGAGTGAGATTAGTAAAAGCAGTGATGTAACTATTAGCAACCATAGACATGTGGTTCATTTTAGTAAGAATTTGATGTTCACTGAAGCCATCAATATTCCATTCATAAATTTTATTGGAGGAAACAGAAAACTGATTGTCAAGATTCTTTTCCTCGAACTGAAGATCAGGGGGAGTGGGTCTAGTATACCAATTTTTTGTAATACTAGTGTTATTAAAAGTTAATTTTTTCAGTTGTTCAGTAAGGTCGGGAACAGAAGCGACATCAGATACCTCGTCTGAGTCACTATTGTAATCATCGGCAGATTCTTGAATCTGATCAATGATGGCAACGGTTCCACTGGCTTCGCCAGAGTGGGAACCAATCTTTTTAATAAGTTTATCAATACTTTTAACTAAATCAGAATCTTTACCAGGCAATCCTTTTCCATCCCTATTATCAGGGAGAGATAATAAAGGCTGCTCAAGCTTCTTATCAGGGGTTTTAATAAGAGTATTGTCAAACTTTTCTTCAATTTTATCAAGTTGTTTACCTATGGTGGCCAAATACTGATTAGTAAAATTATTTTGTTCAATAATCTTTTTATCATCAGTTTTACCATCAGCGACTTTAAAAGGACTAGCAACAACTGAGTTATTTTTGACTTGTAAAAGAACAGTTTCAAGGGGTGGATGAGAAGCTAAAATTTTTGACTTATCTTCTTTTATCCATTGAGATTTAGTAAGAACTTTACAATGATTTCTATCATACCAATCATAAAATGTAAGGTTCTCTCTAGTAAGTTTAATAAATTTTTTCCAATTATGAACAATTTTATCTCTATCAGCTTTATCATGCATATTACGAAAAACATGTCGTTTATGTTGATTAGCTTTAGAATTAAAATCATCGACAAGGCTATCCCAATTCAATTTAGAGACTTTTGTAAGGACTCTCAATTGGTGATTAATTGGGGCATCAAAATCAGAGGGAGAAGGTCCAATAGAAACAGTAGGAGAAACATCATCTTGCTCTCCATCGGCCCGGAAGGCAGGAGTATAGCAAGGATGACTTGTCTGACCCTGATTTAAAACACCTTTCAGTTTAATATCAGGAATAGAAAAGTCAGATAAAACATCAGTGTCTCTTCTAGAGATAGAAGGGACTGAAGAATTGGTGAATTCCTCAATAATAACAGGTCTTCTAGTACGTTCAAAACTAATTCGAACAGTACCATCAGAAAATTGTTTAATATTTTCCAAATTTAACAAATTATTATTAACTGGTTTTTGTGGAACTTCCTGAGGAAGAATCCATTGACTGGGTAACGTGACATCTTTCCAAAGAATAGTCTTAGGTGTTTGAACATTGGCATTACTAGTGCTACTCTGTATTAAAACAGTATGATCTTTAGGACTTTTATTAAGAGCATGAATATTTAAGTTAGTTTTCATAACTTTATAATAAATTCTAAAAATTAAAGCTAAGGGTTGAGATCCCTCAATCATTTGAGTTATCTCTCCAGCAGTTTTAATATTCAAAGTTAAAGCCTTAAGTAAATTAATATCAGATAGACTTAAAGTAGGACAAGTAAGATTACTAAGTTGATCATGAATACGTTCAGTAATATTACTAGGAGTACCAATAAAATGTTTTATTATAGTGAAAATTAAAGTATTAATACCATCAGGAACACCAAATATATATATATAATTAATATATATATTATTTATTCAATGTGATTAAATGTCAATTTTAACTGTTCATTTGATGTAAATCTATTCTAATATAAATTTTGTGGACTAGATTTATCTAAATCTAGCCATCTCTAACTTTCAACCGGTTCAAAAGTTGTCAAATCGAAACCGTTGAGCTAGAATGGCTAAGATTTATTTAAATCTAATTTTCTTTCTAGTTTTGTAAATATTAAAGCGACTATGCGACCCTAGATTCGTATCTAGAGGGAACATGAAGCTTTGGCTATGTGCATGCAAGGATTTAACTGATGAATCCATTGTTTTGCGACGTCTAGATATTAATTTGCATTTTATTTCAATATATCTGTTGTGCAAGCTTTTTGATGACATTTTGTGAGCCTAGGAATCACGGGATCTATGATTAACCATATGAATCTAGATCTGATTCCCACGATGGACAAATTTAAACTATAAATACGGCTTGCCTGTCATTTTGTAAATGTAAATCAGAGGGACCTTAAAAGTGTTATCCGGATTTAAGGTCTTAGCCTAATAAATCGTGGTTTGTAGTGCTCGGGTTACTTCGATAGCTTTCATGCCCATAATAACCCAGACACTTGTATATATATTATTTGGTCGAGGATGCTTCGCATCCCGTTAATAAAATCAAAATCAGCCGAATGCAGAATAAAATGGAAGTATCAAAAGGCTTCAATTCCTATGTTAACGAAAAGGTTTGAAAAATATCTTTTAAAAATCACTTTCATATCTTGTCTAAAAAATGAACTTTTCATTAAATCAAACCCTTCGTATATAGGTCCAACGATACACAACAGTACTTTCAAATAAAGCACTTAGGCCCAATTACTGCAAGCATACACACACAGTGCAAATAAAATAGGAAAATTGAAAAGACGCGGTAACCGTGTTTCACGGAAGTCGGGGGGGTGCCTAACACCTTCGCCCGCCCCCCCCCCCACTAAATCAAGCCCCCGAACTCTATGAATCTCGGTTTCCAAGGTCAAGTTAAACAGAGTCCAGTAATTGGGCCTACTTGCAAAACTTTTCAAATAAAACTCGGTTGAGTTGGTAAAACCATTTCAAACATATCAATTGGCGACTCTGTGAAATCAAACTTTTCAAATCGTCGACATTATATGTCGATCTTTTCCTAAAAATTCACCATTTATATCAAACAAATCAAATAGAGGGCATCAAGGGTAGAAACACACAGGAAAAGGGATCGCCAAAGATTTTTCCCGACATCGCCAATAATGTGTTTTGATCTTTATCAGATGATGTATTTAGAGATGTATGTATAATGCTTTATATTTATTGAACCATATTGTCATTTATTATGATGTATGCATTATACGTCATGGATATGAATTTATATTATTGAGTTAGAATTGACCCCTGGATGGTCTTATGATAGGGTTCTACAGATGTCTTCATCCTCCATTACCCGTATTGAGCACAGTCCACCCACATTGATAGCCTTGGCCTTGAGGTCTTGGTATGATAGCATTCTTGATTCGGATCGAATGGCCGCAGATTGCATGCTGAGAAATTCTATGTCCTTCCTAACTTTCCATGTCCCTGTAGGCTTTGTAGAGGGCATGATATCTTGTTGGATACCCGAGAGACAGGTTTTTAGGTTTGGTATCCACGAGCTGACCCTACACTGGAGGAGTATGAGCGTATCATTGATTTACTCTTGGATAGTGTTAGGTTTGTAAGATTCATGGAAATAATCAAATTGCATAAAATAAGCGAAAGCATGGAAAATCATATTTTTAAATTTTTACAAACCATATACCCGGATCATCCTTTATGCACAGTTATTAATTAAACAAAATAGATTAAGAATAAGATTCATACCCTTAAAGATTCTAGCTTCCTCAGGTACGAGTTCAACTCCAAATCTTTTTTTGTTCTCCTTGAATTTACCAAGTTAGATTCCTTCCTTTGATCAGCGTTAGCCACCCAAGTGTTTAGCCTCTAGAGATGATCCACCAAAGAAAAATGTTTACTCAAGAAGAAGGGAGTTTAGCTAAACCCTAGTTTCATTCTCTCTAGAAAAGAAGTGCTCTCCCAACTCTTGAAATAAAGTGTCTAACCTTATTCCATAATAAGACTTTCTTATTTATAGATGTAAGTAACCCTCCTAAATAATTTAGGAATAGCGTTTCATATTTATTAATTAAATCTTTTTAATTAATTAGGCTTCCCAATCTTATTAGAAATAATTAATTAAACTCTTTTAATTAATTAGTCGCCTAATCTTATTAGGAATATATATGAGAAAGTATTTTATTAATTAATTCCCAAACTCCTTTAAAAATTAAATAATAATAATAGTAATAATAATAATATGACTCCTCTTATTAATTTATATTTAATATTTCTAAAATATTAAATAATAAATATTAAGCTATTTAATTTATTATATCACCATAGATTAAATTAAATACACTTACCTTATTATTACGATTATGCCATTTGCTTTTTAAATAAATATATTTTCTTTTATGGTGTGACCCTTTAGGTTCTCCATATTAAACCGGTTGTGAATAAATAAATTAGAACAATTCTAATCTTATTTAAATAAGTAAATTAAAATATTTAATTTATTTATATAAATAACATTTATTCTACAATAAGGGTAAACCCCCTTAGCGATCAATGACTTTCTAGATAATATAGATTTCAACATTAATCATAAAAAAATATTTGAGTTAATAGTTACCGTACAGTTCAATCCTTCTACCATGTGACGAACGAGAATTTTGTAATTTAATTTAAATATTTATTGAATTAAATAAATATTTTTGATGATTTATTTATTGAGTTATCGATGTTTTAATTATTGAGTTAAATAATTATTTGAGAGAATTGTGGTAGATTAATTTAATTATATGTGTTACATTGATTAAATTAATGTGGAAAATTTTTATAGTTCAAGTATGTATTTAATTCAGTTTATTCGATTAAATGAATTATTTAATAAGCATAATGTTATTCTAATTAATTTAATAATTAATTAGAGATTCAATGATTTGCCATAATTAATAAATGAGAATTTTAATTATGTGATTATGTGATTTAATGTGAATTGTCATATTGTATGTAATTAAATTTAAATAAGATTATTTGATTAATTAGAAGTGTGACATTAAACTATATAATAAGCTTTTAATTAAATTAAAGGGGAAAGAAGTTACTAAAGGGACAACCAAACATGGCCTTAAGTTAGTGGAGCAGTTAATCAATTGGTGGAGATTAACTGACAACCACTAACTATCAGTTAGATATATATAATATATATCATATACGTATATTTTATCAGTTAAATTATATATTTGTGAAAGCTATAACAGTTAAGCCATATATCTATTTCATATCATACTTTATCAAAAAGAATAGTTGAGAGAAAGTTGAGAAAAATGATTAAGCTTGAAAGAGAATTGAAGAAGTAAGGAAGTCTATATCATCATCTAAACAAACAAGCAAGGGTAATTCCCTCATCTTAAGTTTTCAAATTACGTTTTTAAAGTTTTTCCATTAACGTGTATTTTAAAGTTCTCTGTAAAAGCCTATTTTGTGATCAATGCATTAATTGATGATATATGTGTATAAACATGTTAGTATATGATCATAACATGTTTTCTATCATCTATTTATATTTTAAAACAATCAATTTCATGTAATTATGCCTTAATTGGATTTTTATGATTTACAGAGTATGAAAAGTATGAAGAACACGTATATGGTCCTTATGTACAAAATATCACGCTCTAATTGTTTAATTAACTTTAAATTGATAGTTGATTATGATTATACATGTTTAAATAAACAAAACGAAATTCAAACGGACGGATTCGGAGTTATAACGAATCTGTAACATTGAATTTCATGATTTCTCTCGAAACTTTTCAAAATACCAAGAACAGTGAATTTCAGTGTTTTAATTTGAGTGATTATATGATCTAAAGTGTTAAAAGCATGCTAAATTCATTGTTTGATGTTCCTATGAACTTTATACTACATGGGTAACATAAAAAAAATCGTCGTGTTAGTTTAATTTGGATTTATTTGGCTTTTCTGAAAATTTTTGCGAACTGCGATTGGACCAGCTGAGGCACATCCGCCCTCGCGGACTTTTAGCCTAGAAATATCCGCCCCCGCGGACATTCTTGTTGTCCAAAATTTTTTTATGTGTTTTAAGCCCTAACATGAGGAACTAACTAAATGTAATAAACCTAATGACATGTTAAGTGTATGAAACAATAATATAACATGTTGTTGACATGTACAAGAAAATTTGAAGCTTCATGTTAACAAGATATGTGTGAACTTGGATATTGTTGTTGTAAGGTTGATTATGATCGTTTAAGAGTTCGTATTATGTGGTATGCATGTTATGGTTCAGATTCACGTTATGTGGTTAGTTAACAAGTTAAGATTTGTGAACCAAGTTGTTTAGTTGAACTTAAGTGAAAAGTTTAACAGTTAGTCGTAGTTGTAATGGGACTAATTGATATCATATATATAATGTAATGTGTAGGACGTTGAGGAAGTGAATTGTAATAGTAATTGTAGCTTGTGCACGACGCAAGCTTCTAAACCTTACTTTTATGTTAAGCAAGTGTTCTGTCCCTATCTTATTATCGTTAAGCAAGTTTTTCCTAACTATACTCTTTACATTGAGCAAGCCTTAAGTTTATGTTCTTATACCGAACGAGTTCTTATCCTTGATTATTCAAGTCAAGATTTCATATGAGATATTAAAATTCTTTTAAAGCATGATTTCAGTTATACAATACTCATTTGATTGTATACTTCTTGAGATTCATTATTCAATTTGATTATCAATCTATTGTTGAACCTTATAAGACTAGCGAACCTTTATTGATTCGACTAGTCCATAGTTGATGAGCGTTTTAAATTCTAGAACTGTTATTGAGCTTATCCAAACCAAACTTCCTTTGGTGTGGATTCTGATGTCAAACTGAGATGAACACCCTGTTATAGGGGATTATTTACGCTTTAGCGTTGAGATATTGTATAAGTATGGTACTAAGGGCTGATCCCCCTAAGTACGAGTAGTAGAGTACATATAGTCTTATGACTATTAAAGGTTTAAAGTAGAAATACTTAACAACATGGGACATAGTTCAAGGTCTTATGACCCTCAGACATACTTTTGATTCTTGTTATTCATTCTTGATTCAAAAGCCGAGCTTTCTATTATTCAAACTTCTTTGACTTATTCGCATGTTATTATATTGTTATATTTGTATACTTGTGGGCAATCGTGCTCACTCTTGCATAATAACATTGCAGTTAAGAATGAAAAATCCGACGAGCCTTCTACTAGCAAAGGCAAGGGCAAAGTTAACAAGTGTTGAAGACTTGTTATTTATTTGAGATTATGTTATTTAAGACTTTGATGTTGTTTAAGACTTATGTATTTGTTTATGTTTTCGCATTAAGATTTAAGGTTAGTATGACCTGGGATTGATTCATTGTTATTCAGATGTTGTAACCTTATAAGGGGAGGATTTATTTCTATCTATTTCATGGTTTTCATTTATTATGGGTAGATAGATATATGATATTTATACAGTAAACACCAAATCTTGTGGAAATAAGTACCCGAATTTGGGGGTGTCACAAGTTGGTATCAAAGCTTGTAGGTTATGAACCTTAGGTAGGGGAAAACCTTAGGGTAGTAGCTTTTTTAAGAGATTGCTAACATAGTGGTGATAAAATCTTATCGAGTTCTAAGAAAGATAATAAATTACCTTATGTGCTTTGTGTTTATACTTATATACTCGCGAGTATCGATTAGTATCACGTAATAACTAAGACTTAAAATTTTAATTGTCAGAATGTCAGATGTTGGAGGATCCAGTCAGCCTAGGGAGGTTGTACCCCGAGTGGCTATTGAGGAGGAGCCCCGAGACATTCATACAGTCTGGGAGAAGTTAAATCGATATGAGCCATCACCTTTGATTACTGTTGTTGGTCAGGATCATGAGCTAGTGTTCAATTCAGAGGAGGACTCTGAGGAGATTGAGATTCAGGCTAAGGCAGCTAAGGAGGAGGATGACTGTGGAGTTTCCACTAAACTCTATCAGTGCTAAGATGTACGACGAGCTGTATGACCGTAACATAGAGTTACGGGATACTATTTAGGAGCTGAAGGAGCAGGCAGTTACTCAGCATACTACCATCGAGCAGAAGGATGGTGAGGTTGAGACCCTGTATACACGTCTTGGAGACGTAGAGTGGGAGTTGGTCCATGAGATGGGCCAAAGCGAAGAAAAGTCAGCTGAGATAGAGAAGCTAAAGAATGATTTGAAGAGGAATCAGCAAAGCGTACCACAACAGAGGATGCTTTGATGAGGGCTTCACGACGTGAAGATCTTGCCGAGGATAACGACCGGGAAAAGAAGGCCAAGATTGAGGAGACGGACTACACGTTTTAGAATGCAATTGATAAGGCTCAGGATCTGGTTATGAGCTATCCAGTTCAGTTCGAGGATCTACCTTGGTATATGCTGGATCGTAGGACTATGTTCCGCATTATGGAAGAAGAGCGCAGTAAAGCTATTCGACGCCTTAGGCCGTGATAGGAACAACATGATTATGTGAATACTTATTTAGTAGTTAATAATGTAAATTCTGATGTGATTATAAACAAAGGAATATTTTGATGATTTAAATCTTGAAGATTCTTTATCTCGGGATAGTTGATGTAAATAGCAGTGATGCTATCTTGTTTTTGTTTAAAACTTTTGATTAAATAAAATATCAGAGTTTATTTGAGATGATATGTGTTAAGTGATTATGTTAAAATGTTTAAGCTAAGTCTTAAATATATAAAGGATTGAATAAAGATCTAATAAGCGTATATCTTAACAGTAATATGCCGCCGAGAGGACGACCAAACCGTCAACCGGCCCAAGAAGGGTCGATTAATAACAATGACGCCAATGCTAACGCCAACCCCGTCCAGCAGTTGATGAATCTTTTGATAGGAGCTCTAAACAACCAGCCGTAAGCTCCACCGAACACTTCGTTCAAGGACTTCAAGGCGGTGGGACCTCCAAAATTTAAGGGATCCATGAATTCGATAGAAGCACAGACTTAGGTTATGGAGATGGAGAAAGTTTTTGACATTGCCAGAGTCAGTGAGGACCAGAAGACAGCCTATGCAACGTTCATGCTGAAGTCAGAGGCCAGCTATTGGTGGCAGGAAAATAAAGTTTGGGGAGGAGAGGGCATGATAACCTGGGATAGGTTTAAGGAAATATTCTTCGAGATGTATTTCCCGAGAAGCTCACAAAATCAGATAGAGGTACAGTTTCTGGAGCTTGAGCAAGGTAATATGTCCGTACCAGATTACGCATCAAGATTTAATGAGCTGGCTAGGTTTTCCACATACCAAGTACATACCGACGAGAGGAATGCAAGGAGGTTTAAACAGGGACTGAAGCCCTGGTTGTATAGCAAGGTGTCGATGTTCCAGCTGAACACCTTTGCTGGAGTATTGGAGAAGGCTATCCTCGCTGAAGCTGAGAGCGTTGCAATGACCAAATAAAACCAAGAGCTGAAGAATAAGAAGAGTGAAGGAGAAGGTAGCAACAAGGCTAGTGTTAGCAACACTAGAGGAAACAACAGCCAAAAAAGAAAGTGGAATGACAGCACACCGACTAGAAATCAGCAAGGAAGCCAGAAGAAGAGGGTAGAAGCATGTCCGACCTGCGAGAAAAATAACCTGGGGGTCTGTATGAAGGGAAAATGAGTGTTACAATTATGGTCAGGAAGGCCACATAGCACCTAACTGCCCTAACCCTAAGAAGGGCGCCTGCTTCACATGCGGATTGAAGGACCATCTGGCTAGGGATTACCCCAAGAAGGTATCTGGAGGTCCAGGATCAGGTGGGAACAGAGGAGGTAGCGGTGGAAATGCTCTGACAATTTCAGGACCAACCGCAGCTAATCGACCTATTGCCAGGACATTCAATATGACAGTACAGGATGCTGTGCAGTCTCTCGATGTGGTGTCAGGTATCATTCCGATCAATAATGTTAATGCATATGTATTATTTGATTCGGGTGCTACTTGCTGCTTTATATCCGATGACTTTGCTAAGAACTTAGAATTGCCTAAGGACGATTTAGAATACCCTATGATAATAGAGATTGCAAATAGGGAAGTAATCCCTATTAAGTATGTACACAAGAACCGTAGGGTGGATATTAAGGGTAATGTGATGAATGTAGATCTTATCTCGATTAGACTTGGGGAATTCGACGTTATCCTGGGAATGGATTGACTATTCAATTATGGAGCGATAATTGATTGCCAAAGGAAGTGTATTAACCTTATGACTCCGTCAAAGGTTGTGTTTTATGGCAGCAAGTCGCCTAGACAAGCGAGTTGTCTGACGATAATGCATGCCAGGAAGTTATTGAGACAAGGCTATGTAGGATATTTAGCCTACGTAGTCGATAGTCATAAAGAAAGTCCGAGGTTAGAGGAGATACCAGTCTTAAGAGACTTCGTGGACGTGTTTCTGGATGATTTTCCAGGACTTCCGCCTGATAGAGAAGTAGAGTTTGTGATCAATTTGGCGCCAGGAATCGCTCCGATATCGAAGGCACTGTATCGTATGGCTCCAGTAGAAATGAAGGAATTGATGGTGCAGCTACAAGAGCTTTTGGATAAGAAGTACATTCAACCGAGAGTATCACCGTGGGGAGCGCCGGTGTTATTTGTTAAGAAGAAAGACGGGACGATGCGGCTCTACATCGATTATAGAGAGTTGAATAAGGTCATAATTAAGAACAAGTATCCGTTGCCTAGGATTGACGACCTGTTTGACCAGTTGAATGGAGCAAGTTACTTCTGGAAGATAGACCTGAGAAGTGGTTATCATCAGTTGAAGGTGAGGCCAGAGGATGTTCTGAAGATAGCGTTCAGGACTCGATATGGTCACTACGAATTTTTAGTAATATCATTTGGTCTAACAAATGCACCTACAACATTTATGGACCTAATGAACAGAGTATTTAAGCCATTTGTGGACAAATTCGTAGTGGTGTTTATCGACGACATTTTGGTGTATTCGAAGACCAAGGAGGAACACGTTGAACATCTGAAGGTGACACTGGAGGCATTGAGGAGATAGAAGTTGTACGCTAAGTTTTTAAAATTCAAATTCTAGATTGAGAGGGTGCAATTTCTTGGATATGTAATTAATAAGGACAAAATTTTAGTAGATCCCTCTAAGGTCGAAGTTGTGATGAATTGGGATCAGCCGAAGACACCGTCGGAAGTGAGAAATTTTCTTGGATTGGCAGGATATTATAGAAGATTTATTCAGAACTTTTCCAAGATCGCAACTCCGCTGAAAAATTTGACTAGAAAAGCGGTAAAATTCGTTTGGACGGAGAAATGTGAGGAAAGCTTCCAAGAGCTTAAGAAGAGGTTGAGTACGGCACCTGTGTTATTTCTTTCGGATGACACAGGAAACTTTGTGGTATATAGTGATGCGTCACATAAAGGACTAGGCTGTGTGCTTATGCAAAATGGCAAGGTCATTGTGTATGCATCACGACAACTAAAAGATTATGAGAAGGGGTATCCGACCCACGATTTAGAATTGGCTGCGGTGGTTTTTACTTTGAAGATCTAGAGACACTATCTCTACGGAGAGAAGTGTGGCATATATACAAACCACAAAAGTCTGAAATATATTTTTACAAAGAAAGATTTGAATATGCGCCAGAGAAGATGGTTGGAATTGATAAAGAAACGACTGCAAGATCTTACACCATCCGGGTAAAGCAAATGTGGTTGCCGACGCGTTAAGCAAAAAGGGTCGTGAGAAATTGATGATGTTGATTGCCTAGGAGGAGCTAATTTCAACAATGGAGAAACTCGAATTGGAAGTGAGATATCCGATGGAATCTGACGAAAAGCTGTTCCAACTGGGAGCTGGTACAACTTTGTTGGATAAGGTTAAAGAGGCACAACTTCAAGATGAAGAATGTGAGAAGGTAAAAAAGAAGATATTCGAAGTGGGAGAATTGAAATTCAAAGTGGACAGTGAAGGACTCTTAAGGTTTGAGAGCAGAGTTTAGGTATAGCCAGTGCCAGAGATTAAGGAGGAAATTTTGAGCGAGGCTCATAGCTCACGATATTCGATTCACCCCGGAAGTACCAAGATGTACCAGGATCTTCGAAAACATTTCTGGTGGCCGAATATGAAAAGAGATGTTGTCGATTGTGTTGCTAAGTGCCTGACGTGTCAGAAAGTGAAGGCTTCTATCAGAGGCCGAGTGGTTTGCTACAACCTCTAGAGATCCTAGAATGGAAATGGGAACATATTACGATGGATTTCGTAGTTGGCCTTCCGACAACTCAGAAAGGCTACGACGCAGTATGGGTTATCGTTGACCGATTGACGAAATCAGCACACTTCCTTCTGATCAAGATCATATTCAACTTAGACCAGTTGGCAAAATTGTATGTGAGAAAGATTGTTTTAAGGCACGGACTTCCGGTGTCGATTGTCTCCGATCGAGATCCGTGCTTCACATCGAACTTCTAGAAGCAACTACAGGAATGTATGGGGACGCAGTTGAGACAGAGTACAACATATCACCCTCAGACCGACGGACAGAGAGAAAGAACTATCCTGATATTGGAGGATATGTTGAGAGCATGCATCATGGATTTTAAAAGAAATTGGGATGAACACCTACCGCTCGTGGAATTTGGTTACAATAACAGTTACCACGCAAGTATTGACATGCCGCCTTACGAAGCGTTGTACAGAAGAAAGTGCAGAACTCCATTGTACTGGGACGAGGTCAGAGTAAGGAAATTGCTGAAAGTAGTATGCATACAAGCCAATCATGTATGATGATAAAGCATATACTTTGGAGACAATCTTATTTATTTATTAATAAAAATATTCATTTATTAAAGGCATTTAATTATCTACATGGTGCTGTTTTTATAATATGTAAATAACCCATAGTTTTAAGCAATGCTTTTAGAATCATGATGATGATCATGCTAATGAGATTTAAATTCTTAGAAAGCTTAAAACTAAAATAGTTCCCAATCGTGGGATTACTAAAAAGGGGATTAGTAAATTCGGATAGATTGGTACATATGTTGCTTGCTCATTGGATGAGGATGATTGATCTCATGATCATTTGTGTGGAGACACTAAAGCAAGTATGTAGGTGCTTATTGGAGAATAAGTTCACTGAACGTGACTCGCTATGGAATACCTAATGGAGTTTTACTCGTCTGTCAATAGGAATTCCTAATGTGATAGTAGTACAAGTGATCCTTGGACTTGAGATCATCATAGTATCTTGTATGTAATGAATTATACTTTGACTTATTCCTTAAAGCCCTTTAGGGTATATAAAAGGGTATGCTTGAGTATAATGAGTTACATATGGAGATAATGAATGATCAATAAAGAATCTACCACCTCTAGTAAAAGAGGAGATATATCCTATGTGATTCGTTAAATGACAACCCAGGAATCCTTGGCCAAGGTGGAATGAAATTAGAAAGGAGTTTCTACTTTGCATTATTTGGAGTTGTGCATTTTCTAATCGAAATACATATAATTAAATAAAATAAGACTTGACAGTAATTCCATATCTTATATTTAATTGGGACATTGTATGGTAGAAGGATTGAATTGTACGGTAACTATTTACTCACAGGTTCTTTTATGATTAATGTTGAAATCTATATTATCTGGAAAGTCGTTGATCGCAAGGGAGGCTTATCCCTATTATACAATAAATATTATTTATTTAAATAGATTATTAGTTTAATTTATTTATTTAAATAAGATTAGAATTGTTCTAATTGATTTATTCACAACCGGTTTAATATGGAGAACCTAAAAGGTCACACCATAAAAGGAAGAATAATTATTTAAGAAGGTAATGGCATAATAGTAATAATGCATTAAGTGTAATTAATTTAATCTATGGTGATAGAATAAATTAAATAGCTTAATGTTTATTCTTTAATATTTTTGAAATATTAAATATAAATTAATAAGAGATGTCTTATTAATATTATTACAATTATTATTATTTTAATTTCTAAAGGGGTTTAGTAATTAATTTAATATTAGTACTCTCATTTATTCCTAATAAGATTAGAAGAAAAATTAATTAAATAAATTTAATTAATTATTCCCCATGTGGTGGGAAGCCTAAATTAATTAAAGGAGTTTAATTAATTAAAAGAAATCCCATGTCTAATAGGATTAGAAGGGTTGACCAATATCTATATAAGAGGAGTGTTATAATAGATATCAGTTGATGCAATTCCAATTGTTGGAGAATACTCCTTTTCTATAGAGGATAGAAACTAAGCCAAACACCCTCCTTCTTGATAATTCTTCTTTTTGGTGGATCACCTCTAGAGGCCTAACACTTGGGTGGCTAACGTTGATCAAAGGAAGGAATATAACCCGAAAATTCAAGGAGATCACAAAAAATAAGGAGTTGAACTCGTACCTGTGGAAGCTTCGTTCTACAAAGGTATGATTCCATAACTTCTTATTTATCGTTTTAAATTAATAATTTTCATAAAAGATGATCTAGGTAATGGTTTTGTAGAAATTTTTTAAACTCTGATATACCATGCTTCCGCTAATTTTTGCAATTTGATTGCGTCATGATTTCGTACAAACCCAACAGTAGCATCAGAGTCAAACCTTTATGCAATTATTAATTTATTTTTGATTTCATATACATATGGGTATGTATTTAGAATAATTTATTGGGCATAATTTTATTGTATAAACTTTTTTTTTTAAGAAATAAAAAGGGCGTTTTTTTTTTTGGACGAATCACACTTTTTTTTTTGGGCGCTAATCTTGAATTCTGCAAAGAAAAGGCGTTGTCTCTTTCTTACTCCAAAAAAAAAAAGGTGACCCATCAAGAAAGGATTCTTTTAATAAACCTGCAGGACTCTTTTAATAAAAGAAGGTGACTTCCTTTTAAAATATAAACTTGAATTTATATTTTATATACATATATATATATAACCTGATTCATTATATATATATATATAATATATATACAGTAATATCAAATATATATATATATATGATATATTTATATATTATATTCTAAATAATTTTATAATTAAAATAAAGAGTTTATTTTAATCTTGAAATTGAATTTCATGCAATTTAAAATTGCCCATTAAATGATACTCATATATATATGAAATATTTTAATTCATGAGATGGATATTTATTTATTGATATATATGGTGATATGTATGATAATAAATAGGGATTGATTATGGACTATTTGACCAATGTGATTGGATTTTATTTTAGTTGAATGCTTGAATGAATGAATTTTATTAAATGGGGTCTGCGTACCTCGTCTTCTCTAGTTTTTTCTTGATGTAAAATTCTATCTCTCTCCTATGTACTTTTCCTTGACTGCTGATCAAGGTTTCTATTTTGATTAAATACTTTAATATAATAGAAAGAATTAGAATTATCTTGAGGGAATTGAAGAGCAATGAGCAAGGAGCGCGTGAAGACTCGTTTGTATGGAGCCCGGGTTTAAATGTAATAGTTACCTTTAAATTTAAATTCTTGCACTCCTAGGTTTGACCTTTTGGTTCACTTGGTGGCTCTAGTGAACCAAACTAGAATAAAAGTCCATAATCAATCCAGGTAGAATATAGTATTCTATATGTGTATGCTAAGTATTATATATATTATATTTTATGCAAACTTGCTTCGCATGTTTAATAAAATTATACGTATTTTATATATATATATGTGCATGCGCGCTAAACAAGATGAGACAAATAATAACAAATCCCTCAAAGAAATTATATTAAGTCCGAAGCGTTCAAATGATATTTGGAATATCGAACATCGCCTTCTAGCATGATAAATTAATAGAGTATTAAATATTTAATATGAGCTTGTTGTGCTATCCACAAGGCGAGTATTGCGTATTTAAGATGTTAATTAATCACATTTGATGCTTATTAAGAAAATTGAACAATATAGTCTTGTTGTGCTATCCACAAGGACGAACATTTTTCTTTTTTGAATTTATGGAAGTGCTAGGTTGGACTTAACTTAAATCATTTTAGTTCGGATGTGCACACACTTGACCATTATGATTTAAGAGACAAAATAAAAGGAGTTACATGTTGATGTAATTGACAAGAGTTGTCTACCTATTTATTTATATATCGTTTGTTGTGCTATCCACAAGGCTATATACATTTGAAATGGGATCCTTAATCTCACTAGCAAATCTTTAATTAGATGTTGCCGAACTATATAAGTGAGGGTAATATAGTTTGATAAACATAGTGGGAGATACCAATTTAAAATAAAGACCTAAATTTATTTTGGTATGCAAAATTAATAAAATGAATGTTTGCTAAAATTTTTGTCTTTTCACATACAGAAATTTTAAAAATGTCAAAATCATTAATTTCACTACGAAGCATACTTGATGCTAATAAGCTTACCGGGCCGAATTATACGGACTGGCTAAGGAATCTGAGAATAGTTCTCACTGCTGAAAAGATTTTTTATGTCCTAAATTCACATGTCCCTGAAATTGTTTCAGAAACAGCCTCTGAGGAAGAGATTGCCACCATTGTAAAGTGGCAAGATGATGAATCTGTGGCACAATGCATCATGCACGCATCCATGAATAACGAGCTTCAGCGTTAGCACGAAAACATGTATGCTCCTACTATGCTGCTTCACCTCAAGGAGTTGTATGGTGAACAGAGTAGGACTGCTAGATATGAGATATCTAAGGAGCTCTTCCGATCTCGGATGACCAAAGGCAAGGTTAACATAAAGGAACAAAAGAAACTTGATCCAGCGAGTAAAGGAATATGCTTCCATTGCAACAAGTCGGGTCATTGGAAGAGGAACTGCAAGAAGTTTCTGGCAGAGAAGAAGCTTGGAGAAGCTTCGACTTCCAATCAAGGTTTGTTTATGATTGAAATTAATTTTTCAAAAAGTCAACATTCTACTTGGGTATTGGATACCGACTGTGGTTCTCACATATATAATACTGTGAAGGGACTGGTCAGAAGAAGAAAGCTGAACAAGGATGAGGTTGTCCTACTAGTGGAAAATGAAGTAAAGGTTGTTGCATTAGCTGTAGGCACTTATTGTTTAGGACTGCCCCTAAGGGCAAGTCCATTTATTTAAATAATTGTTATTTTATTTCGAATATCATTAGAAACATTATTTCAAATTCTGTATTAGATATGGATGGATTTGAAATTATAATTTAGAACAACAGTTGTTCAATTTATAAAAACAATATTTTATATGGTATTGGAAATCTGCGAAATGGACATTATATACTTGACTTGAATGAAAATATACTTCAAATAGAACAAACTAAGAAAAGGAAAAGAGATGATGTTAATTATACCTATATGTGGCACTGTGGACTCGGTCATATCAATGAAATAAGATTATCCAAGTTGGATAAGGATGGGCTCTTAGAGCTATCTGATTATGAATCATATCCAACTTGTGAATCTTGTCTCATAGGTAAAATGACTAAATCTCCTTTTAGTGGAAAAGGAGAAAGAGTTACAAAGTTGTTAACGTTGATTCACATAGACATTTGTGGACCTATGACAATAAATGCACGGGGTGGGTATTCTTATTTTATTACTTTCACTGATGATCACTCAAGATTTGGATATGTGTATTTAATGAAATACAAATCAGAATTATTTGAAAAGTTCAAAGAGTTCAAAAGTGAAGTAGAGAAACAAACGGGCAAGAGTATTAAGATACTTCGATCAGATCGAGGTGGAGAATACTTAAGCGGTGAGTTTCTCAATTGTCTCAAAGAAAATGGTATAATCTCACAATGGACTCCTCCAGGTACACCACAATTAAATGGAGTATCTGAAAGGAGAAATCGAACATTGATGGATATGGTTCGATCCATGATGAGTTTTACCGATCTTCCAATTTCATTCTGGGGCCATGCCCTAGAAATGGCTCATATCTACTAAATAAGGTCCCCTCGAAATCCGTCCCCAAGACTCCATATGAGATGTGGACAGGGAGGAAACCTGGTCTTAAGCATGTTAAGATCTGGGGATGTCCAGCTTATGTGAAAAAGTTTCAAAATGATAAGCTAGGGACAAGATCTGATAAGTGCACGTTTGTGGGATATCCTAAAGAAAGTTTGGGATATTATTTCTACAATCCTACTGAGCAAAAGGTGTTTGTTGCGAAACACACTGCCTTCTTGGAAAAGAAGTTTATCCTTGAAGGGGCTAGTGGGAGAAAATAGATCTTGATGAAATTCAAGAACCACAAACCACTACAGATCAAGTGGATGAACCTGTCCAAGTAGAGACACCTACTGTACAACACCCTATTTGTAAATCTGGAAAAGTACCGAAGATACCTAAAAGGTATGGATTCGTCATAGAGGATGACGATGAGGTACACATCATTGATGATGATGATCCATTGAATTACGAACAGGCCGTGAGTAATAAAGACTCAGAGAAATAGTAGATGACCATAAAATCTAAAATGGATTTTGAAGCTATGCTCAAGTCTATTTGGATTTTTCTTGCGATTGCAGCTTATTTTACTTAATCTGGCAAAATGGACGTAAAGACGCCCTTCCTCAAATATATATTATTAGAGGAGAATGTATGTATGATACAACCAGATGATTTTTGTTTCAATGGTTGAAGAAAATCATGTATATGAGCTACAACAATCCATTCATAGATTGAAGCAAGATTCTCGTAGATGGAACATTCGTTTTGATGAGACAATCAAAGAGTTTGATTTTATTAAAAACGAGGATAAACCATGTGTGTACAAGAAGGTTAGTGGGAGCACTGTTTTATTCCACGTATTATATGTTGATGATATATTATTGATAGGGAATGAAATTCCTATGCTAAAATCGATCAAAATAAAGTTGTCTAAACATTCCTCCATGAATGATTTGGGTAGAACATCCTGCATTGGGGATATAAATCTGTATTAATAGATTTAAAAGGATGTTCGACTTAACCCATGGAAACGTATATTCATTAGATGCTAAAAGCGTTTAGCATGGCAAACTCCAAAAGGTGCTTCATGATGATGAGCCATGGAGTGTATCTCTCTAAAATTATCCTCAGTAAAAGAGAGATCGAATGAGTAACTATTATGTATGCAATGAAATATACGAGACTTGATGTTGATCAGTCATATTCTGGAGAAGATCTCTATGAGACAATGATAAACATCTCAAAGTACTTAACTGACACTAAGGATGTCATCATGACACATGATGGGTCTGAATTAAACTAAAAGACTAAACAGACTCAAGTTTTCAGACTGACAAAGACGACAGCAAAATCCACTTTATGGTAAGTCGTTACCTTAAAAGGTTGTGCAATAAATTGGAAAGGTTCTAAACAGCAAAAGTTGCTGGGTTAGTGACAAAGACAAAGTATATAACTGTAAGTGAAGCTGCAAGTTGATGTTTCGGATGAAAAGTTCATTACAGAACTAGGAATAGTTCCTAAGTCTCATCTTGAATCTAAACATGTGTTGCGGCATTTTGATTAAAGAAATCATTGAAAGAGGAGAGTGTAGACTATCAAGACAACATTGCAGATCCATTTACTAAAGGTTTAACACAACAGCAGTTTGATCGTCACTTAGAGAAGATGGGTATGAGATACCATGGCGATTAGCTTTAGCGCAAGTAGGAGATTGATACATATGTTGCTTGATCATTGGATGAGGATGATTGATCTCATGATCATTTGTGTGGAGACACTAAAGCAAGTATGTAGGTGCTTATTGGAGAATAAGTTCACTGAACGTGACTCGCTATGGAATACCTAATGGAGTTTTACTCGTATGTCAATAGGAATTCCTAATGTGATAGTAGTACAAGTGATCCTTGGACTTGAGATCGTCATAGTATCTTGTATGTAATGAATTATACTTTGACTTATTCCTTAAAGCCTTTTAGGGTATATAAAAGGGTATGCTTGGGTATAATGAGTTACATATGGAGATAATGAATGATCAATAAAGAATCTACCACCTCTAGTAAAAGAGGAGATATATCCTATGTGATTCGTTAAATGACAACCCAGGAATCCTTGGCCAAGGTGGAATAAAATTAGAAAGGAGTTTCTAATTTGCATTATTTGGAGTTGTGCATTTTCTAATCGAAATAAATATAATTAAATAAAATAAGACTTGACAGTAATTCCATGTCTTATATTTAATTGGGACATTATATGGTGGAAGGATTGAATTGTACGGTAACTATTTACTCACAGGTTCTTTTATGATTAATGTTGAAATCTATATTATCTGAAAAGTCGTTGATCGCTATGGAGGCTTATCCCTATTGTACAATAAATATTATTTATTTAAATAGATTATTAGTTTAATTTATTTATTTAAATAAGATTGGAATTATTCTAATTGATTTATTCACAACCGGTTTAATATGGAGAACCTAAAGGGTCACACCATAAAAGAAAGAATAATTATTTAAGAAGGTAATGGCATAATCGTAATAATGCATTAAGTGTAATTAATTTAATCTATGGTGATAGAATAAATTAAATAGCTTAATGTTTATTCTTTAATATTTTTGAAATATTAAATATAAATTAATAAGAGATGTCTTATTAATATTATTACAATTATTATTATTTTAATTTCTAAAGGGGTTTAGTAATTAATTTAATATTAGTACTCTCATTTATTCATCATAAGATTAGGAGACAAATTAATTAAATAAATTTAATTAATTATTCCCCATGTGGTGGGAAGCCTAAATTAATTAAAGGAGTTTAATTAATTAAAAGAAATCCAATGTCTAATAGGATTAGAAGGGTTAACCAATATCTATATAAGAGGAGTGTTATAATAGATATCAGTTGATGCAATTCCAATTGTTGAAGAGTACTCCTTTTCTATAGAGGATAGAAAACTTAGCCAAACACCCTCCTTCTTGATAATTCATCTTTCTTGGTGGATCACCTCTAGAGGCCAAACACTTGGGTGGCTAACGTTGATCAAAGGAAGGAATCTAACCCGAAAATTCAAGGAGATCACGAAGAACAAGGAGTTGAACTAGTACCTGTGGAAGCTTCGTTCTACAAAGGTATGATTCCATAACTTCGTATTTATCGTTTTAAATTAATAATTTTCATAAAGAATGATCTAGGTAATGGTTTTGTAGAAATTTTTTAAACTCTGATATACCATGCTTTCGCTAATTTTTGTAATTTGATTGCGTTATGATTTCATACAAACCCAACAATTGCTAGGTCCAGAATTGGTACAACAGACAGCCGAGATAGTTAAAGTGATCCGGACAAGAGTGGTAGTGGCTCAGGATAGACAGAAGAAATACACCGATCCATACCGTAAGAATATAGAATTTGAATCGGGTTGCTTTGTATTCTTGAAAGTCTCTCCCTGGAAGAAAAAGATCAGATTGGGCAAGAAGGAAAAATTGAGCCCGAGGTTCATTGGACCCTTGAGGTGTTGCGAAGAATCGAAGGAGTTGTATATGAGGTAGCCTTACCTCCGGCGCTATAGCATGTACACAACGTCTTCCATGTGTCAGTATTACGACCGTACAAACCCGATTATAAACATGTGATTGAATATGAACCCCTACAATTTGAAAAAGACTTACCCTATGAAGAAGTTCCTGTTCAGATTGTTGACAGGAAAGAGCAAGTTCTCATAAATAAAGTGATACCTTCTGTTAAGGTAATCTAGAGAAACCACAACGTTAAAGAAGCTACGTGAAAACTCGAAGAACATATGATGAAGACTTACCCACACTTATTTACTTAATTTATGTGTAAACGATTCTAAGGACAGAATCTTTGTAATGGGGGAGAATGTAACGAGATGAATTTAATTAAACCGTGATTCTGGGGACAGAATCCTTTTAAGGGGAAAGATGTGATGAACGAGAATTTTATAATTTAATTTAAATATTTATTGAATTAAATAAATATTTTTGATGATTTATTTATTGAGTTATCGATGTTTTAATTATTAAGTTAAATAATTATCTGAGAGAATTTTGGTAGATTAATTTAATTATATTTGTTACACTGTTTAAATTAATGTGGAGAATTTTTATAGTTCAAGTATGTATTTAATTGAGTTTATTCGATTAAATGAATTATTTAATAAACATAATGTTATTTTAATTAATTAGAGATTCAATGATTTAACATAATTAATAAATGAGAATTTTAATTATGTGATTATGCGATTTAATGTGGATTGTCATATTTTATTTAATTAAATTTAAATAAGATTATTTGATTTATTAGAAGTGTGACATTAAACTATATAATAAGCATTTAATTAAATTAAAGGGGAAATGAATTACTAAAGGGACAACCAAACATGACCTTAAGTTAGTGGAGCAGTTAATCAATTGGTGGAGATTAACTGACAACCACTAACTATCAGTTATATATATAATATATATCATATACGTATATTTTATCAGTTACATTATATATACGTGAAAGCTATAACAGTTAAGCCATATATCTATTTCATATCATACTTTATTAGAGAGAATAGTTGAGAGAAAGTTGAGAGAAAAGATTAAGCTTGAAGGAGAATTGAAGAAGTAAGGAAATCTATATCATCATCTAAACAAACAAGCAAGGGTAATTCCCTCATCTTAAGTTTTCAAATTACGTTTTAAAAGTTTTTCCATTAACGTGTATTTTAAAGTTCTCTATAAAAGCCTATTTTGTGATCAATGCATGAATTGGTGATATATGTGTATATACATGTTAGTATATGATCATAACATGTTTTCTACCATCTATATATGTTTTAAAACAATCAATTTCATGTAATTATGCCTTAATTGGATTTTTATGATTTTAAAGAGTATGAAAAGTATGAAGAACATGTATATGGCCCTTATGTACAAAATATCATGCTCTAATTGTTTAATTAACTTTAAATTGATAGTTGATTATGATTATACATGTTTAAAATAAACAAAATGAAATTCAAAAAGACGGACTTAGAGTTATAACGAATCTGTAACGTTGAATTTCACGATTTCTCTCGAAACTTTTCAAAATACCAAGAACAGTGAATTTAAGTGTTTTAATTTGAGTGATTATATGATCTAAAGTGTTAAAAGCATGCTAGATTCATTGTTTGATGTTCCTATGAACTTTATACTACATGGGTAACATAAAAAAATCGTTGTGTTAGTTTAATTTGGATTTATTTGGCTTTTCTAAAAAATTTCGCGAACTGCGACTAGACCAGCAGAGGCACATCCGCCCCCGCGGATTTTTAGCCTAGAAATATTCGACCCCATAGACATTCTTGCTGTCCAAATTTTTTTGATGTATTTTAAGCCCTAACATGAGGAACTAACTAAATGTAATGAACCTAATGACATGTTAAGTGTATGAAACAATAATATAACATGTTGTTAATATGTACAAGATAATTTGAAGCTTCATGTTAACAATCTATGTGTGAACTTGGATATTGTTGTCGTAAGGTTGATTATGATCGTTTAAGAGTTCGTATTATGTGGTATGCATGTTGTGGTTCAGATTCACGTTATGTGGTTAGTTAACAAGTTAATATTTGTGAACCAAGTTGTTTAGTTTAACTTAAATGAAAAGTTCAATAGTTAATCGTAGTTGTAATGGGACTAATTGATATCATATACATAATGTAATGTGTAGGACGTTGAGGAAGTGAACTGTAAAAATAATTGTAGCTTGTGCACGACGCAAGTTTCTAAACCTTACTTTTATGTTAAGCAGGTGTTCTATCCCTATCTTATTATCGTTAAGCAAGTTTTTCCTAACTATACTCTTTACATTGAGCAAGCCTTGAGTTTATGTTCTTATACCAAACGTGTTCTTATCCTTGATTATTCAAGTCAAGATTTCATATGAGATATTATAATTCTTTTAAAGCATGATTTCAGTTGTACAATTCTCATTCGTTTGTATACTTCTTGAGATTCATTATTCAATTTGATTATCAATCTATTGTTGAACCTTACTTATTGATTCGACTAGTCCATAGTTGATGAGCGTTCTAAATTCTAGAACTGTTATTGAGCTTATCCAAATCAAACTTCCTTTGGTGCAGATTATGATGTCAAACTGAGATGAACAACCCTGTTATAGGGGATTATTTACACTTTAAATAATATAGAAAACTTTTATCAATTACATCACCATGTAACTCCTTATATATTTACTTGTAGATCATTATGGTCAAGTGTGTGCACATCCGAACCAAAACGATCTTAGTTAAGTTCGACCCATCATTTCCATATAAGTGAAGAGAAAACTACAGCCCTTGTGTGTGCACAACAAAGTGGTAATGTTCAATTCCTTATAAACATAATATGTAATAAAACAACATCTTAAATATTTAATACTGGCCTTGTGTGTGCACAACAAACTTATATTAAATATTCAATACTCTATTGTTTTACCATACTAGAAGGCGACGTTCGATATTCTAAATATCTTTGAACGTTACAACTTATTATTAATTTTTTTGAGGGATTTGTTATTATTTGTCTCATCTTATTTAACGCGCGCGCGCGCGCGCACACACACACACACACACACACACACACACACATATATATATATAATAAGCGTCATATTAATTAACATGCAAAATATATTTTATAATATATAATATATATAATAGTAAGCATGCATATATAAAATACTATATTCTACTCAGATTGATTATGGACTTTATTCTAGTTTGGTTCACTAGAGCCACTAAGTGAACCAAAAGGTCAAACCTAGGAGGTGCAAGAATTAAATTGAAATATAACTATTACATTTAAATCCTAGACTCCATTACAAACGGGTCTTCATGCACTCCTTGCTCCTTTGGTCTCCAATTCTTCAAGTAATTCTAACTAATCCTATTACACAAACTCTTTACAATAAAAAGAAACCTTGATCAGCAGTCAAGGGGAATTACATAGGAGGGAGATGGAAATTATATTAAGAAAATTAGAGAAGACGAGGTACGCAGACTCCATTTATAAAATCCAAACATTCAAGCATCCAACTAAAATAAAATCCAATCATATTGGTCAATAGTTCATAATCAACCCCATTTATTATCATACACATCAACATATGCATCAATAAATAAAACATTCATCTCATGAATAATAAACATTCAATATATACATTGATATCAATTTAATGAGCAATTTTAGTTAGCATAAAATTCAATTCTGAATTAAAAAAAACTCTTTTATTTTAATTCAAATTTAAATCAAAATAATCTTTTTATTTTAATTTATCTATTTTAGAATAAAAATAAACTCCTTTATTTTTAATAAAATTATTTAATCAAAATAAACTCCTTTATTTTAATTAATATGGAATTCAATTCCAAATCAAAATAAACTACCTTATTTTAACGTTTTAAAACTGTTATGAAAATAAAATAAAATATGTGGAATCCAATTCCTTATTAAAATAAACTCATTTATTTTGATTAATATGAAATCCTATTTTATATCTAAATAAACTCCTTTATTTAAGAAACATGAAATTCCTTTTCCTAATTCACAAATAAACTCCTTTATTTTTAGGAAACAAGGAATTCAATTTCATCTCCAATTAGTTATCATGTAATTAAATCCTAATTAAAATAAACATCTTTATTTTAATCCAATTCCAAATAAAAATAAACTACTTTATTTAAATTTAGAATTACTAAAAAAACATGGAATTCAATTTTTAATTTAAAATAAACTTTTTATTTTAATTAGAAATCAAATAAATAAATAAATAAAAATTTAATTTATTTTCTTGGTATCGGCGCTGCAGCGCCGAGAATCAACTGATTTCAAGCGTTGCGGCGCCGGGTCACCCCGTTTAAAGATCCGACCTGGCGCTGAGGGGCCCCAATTGATAGTAGTGTGCATACAAGCCAATCATGTATGATGATAAAGCACGTACTTTGTAAACAATCTTATTTATTTATTAATAAAATATTCATTTATTAAAGGCATTTAATTATCTACATGTTGCTGTTTTTATAATATGTAAATAACCCATAGTTTTAAGCAATGCTTTTAGAATCATGATGATGATCATGCTAATGAGATCTAAATTCTTAGAAAGTTTTAAAACTTAAATAGTTCCCAATCGTGGGATTACTAAAAAGGGGATTAGTAAATCCGGATAGATTGGTACATATGTTGCTTGCTCATTGGATGAGGATGATTGATCTCATGATCATTTGTGTGGAGACACTAAAGCAAGTATGTAGGTGCTTATTGGAGAATAAGTTCACTGAACGTTATTCGCTATGGAATACCTAATGGAGTTTTACTCGCATGTCAATAGGAATTCCTAATGTGATAGTAGTACAAGTGATCCTTGGACTTGAGATCATCATAGTATCTTGTATGTAACAAATTATACTTTGACTTATTCCTTAAGACCTTTTAAGGCATATATAGGGTATGCTTGGGTATAATGAGTTACATATGGAGATAATGAATGATCAATAAAGAATCTACCACCTCTAGTAAAAGAGGAGATATGTCCTATGTGATTCGTTAAATGACAACCCAGGAATCCTTGGCCAAGGTGAAATGAAATTAGAAAGGAGTTTTTAATTTGCATTATTTGGAGTTGTGCATTTTCTAATCGAAATACATATAATTAAATAAAATAAGACTTGACAGTAAATCCATGTCTTATATTTAATTGGGACATTGTATGGTGGAAGGATTGAATTGTATGGTAACTATTAACTCACAGGTTCTTTTATGATTAATGTTGAAATCTATATTATCTGGAAAGTCGTTGATCGCTAGGGAGGCTTATCCCTATTGTAGAATAAATATTATTTATTTAAATAGATTATTAGTTTAATTTATTTATTTAAATAAGATTAAAATTGTTTTAATTGATTTATTCACAACCGGTTTAATATGGAGAACCTAAAGGGTCACACCATAAAAGGAAGATTAATTATTTAAGAAGGTAATGGCATAATCGTAATAATGCATTAAGTATAATTAATTTAATCTATAGTAATAGAATAAATTAAATAGCTTAATGTTTATTATTTAATATTTTGGAAATATTAAATATAAATTAATAAGAGGAGTCTTATTAATATTATTACAATTATTATTATTTTAATTTCTAAAGGAGTTTAGTAATTAATTTAATATTTAGTACTCTCATTTATTCCTAATAAGATTAGGAGACAAATTAATTAAATGAATTTAATTAATTATTCCCATGTGGTGGGAAGCCTAAATTAATTAAAGGAGTTTAATTAATTAAAAGAAATCCCATGTCTAATAGGATTAGAAGGGTTGACCAATGTCTATATAAGAGAAGTCTTATAATAGATATTAGATGATGCAATTCCAATTGTTGGAGAGTACTCTTTTTCTATAGAGGATAGAAAACTAAGCCAACCACCCTCCTTCTTGATAATTCATCTTCCTTGGTGGATCACCTCTAGAGGCCAAACACTTGGGTGGCTAACGTTGATCAAATGAAGGAATCTAATCCGAAAATTCAAGGAGATCACGAAGAACAAGGAGTTGAACTAGTACCTGTGGAAGCTTCGTTCTACAAGGGTATGATTCCATAACTTCTTATTTATCGTTTTAAATTAATAATTTTCATAAAGGATGATCCGGGTAATGGTTTTGTAGAAATTTTTTAAACCCTGATATACTATGCTTCCGCTAATTTTTGCAATTTGATTGCGTCACGATTTCGTACAAACCCAACAGTGGCATCAGAGCCAAATCTTTATGTAATTATTAATTTATTTTTGATTTCATATACATATGGGTATGTATTTAAAATAATTTATTGGGCATAATTTTATTGTATAAAATTATATTTTTTAAGAAAAAAAAAAGACTTTTTTTGGGACGAATCACATTTTTTTTTTTGGTGCTAATCTTGAATTCTGCAAAGAAAAGGTGTTGTCTCTTTCTTACTCAAAAAAGAAGGTGACCCATCAGGAAAGGACTTTTTTAATAAACCTGCAGGACTCTTTTAATAAAAGAAGGTGACTTCTTTTTAAAAAATAAATATGATATATTTATATATTATATTCTAAATAATTTTATAATTAAAATAAAGAGTTTATTTTAATCTTGAAATTGGATTTCATGCAATTTAAAATTGCCCATTAAATGATACTCATATATATATGGAATGTTTTAATTCATGAGATGAATATTTATTTATTGATATATATGGTGATATGTATGAAAATAAATGGGGATTGATTATGGACTATTTGACCAATGTGATTGGATTTTATTTTAGTTGAATGCTTGAATGAATGAGTTTTATTAAATGGGGTCTGCGTACCTCGTCTTCTCCAAATTTTTTTCTTGATGTAAAATTCTATCTCCCTCCTATGTACTTCCCCTTGACTGTTGATCAAGGTTTCTATTTAAATTAAATAGTTTAATGTAATAAGAATAGTTAGAATTATCTTGAAAAAATTGGAGACCAAGGAGCAAGGAGCGCGTGAAGACCCGTTTGTATGGAGCCCGGGTTTAAATGTAATAGTTATATTTAAATTTAAATTCTTGCACTCCTAGGTTTGACTTTTTGGTTCACTTGATGGCTCTAGTGAACCAAACTAGAATAAAAGTCCATAATCAATCCGGGTAGAATATAGTATTCTATATAGCATGCTAAATATTATATATATTATATTTTATGCAAACATGCTTCGCATGTTTAATAAAATGACGCGTATTTTATATATATATATATATATATATATATATATATATATATGTGTGTGTGCATGCGCGCTAAACAAGATGAGACAAAATAATAACAAACCACTCAAAGAAATAATATTAAGTCCGAAGCGTTCAAATGATATTTGGAATATCGAACGTCGCCTTCTAGCATGATAAATTAATAGAGTATTAAATATTTAATATGAGCTTGTTGTGCTATCCACAAGGCGAGTATTGAGTATTTAAGATGTTAATTAATCACATTTGATGCTTATCAAGAAAATTGAACGATCTAGTCTTGTTGTGCTATCCACAAGGATGAACATTTTTCTTTTTTGAATTTATGGAAGTGCTAGGCTGGATTTAACTTAAATCATTTTAGTTCGGATGTGCACACACTTGACCATTATGATTTAAGAGGCAAAATAAAAGGAATTACATGGTGATGTAATAGACAAGAGTTGTCTACCTATTTATTTGTATATCCCTTGTTGTGCTATCCACAAGGTTATATACATTTGAAATGGGATCCTTATTCTCACTAGCAAATCTTTAATTAGATGTTGCCGAACTATATAAGTGAGGGTAATATAGTTTGATGAAAATAGTGGGAGATACCAATTTAAAATAAAGACCTAAATTTTTTTTGGTATGCAAAATTAATAAAATGAATGTTTGCTAAAATGTTGTTTTTCACATGCAGAATTTTAAAAAATATCAAAATCACTAATTTCACTGCGAAGCATACTTGATGCTAATAAGCTTACCGGGCCGAATTATACGGACTGGCTAAGAAATCTGAGAATAGTTCTCACTGCTGAAAAGATTTCTTATGTCCTAAACTCACCTGTCCCTGGAACTGTTCCAGAAACAGCCTCTGAGGAAGAGATTGCCACCATTGTAAAGTGGCAAGATGATGCATCTGTGGCTCAATGCATCATGCTCGCATCCATGAATAACGAGCTTCAGCGTCAGCACGAAAACATGGATGCTCCTACTATGTTGATTCACCTCAAGGAGTTGTATGGTGAACAAAGTAGGACTGCTAGATATGAGATATCTAAGGAGCTCTTCCGATCTCGGATGACCAAGGGCAAAGTGAACATAAAGGAACAAAAGAAATCTGATCCAGCTAGCAAAGGAATGTGCTTCCATTGCAACGAGCCGGGTCATTGGAAGAGGAACTGCAAGAAGTTTCTGGAAAAGAAGAAGCTTGGAGAAGCTTCGACTTCCAATCAAGGTTTGTTCATGATTGAAATTAATTTTTTAAAAAGTTAAAATTCTACTTGGGTATTGGATACCGGCTGTGGTTCTCACATATGTAATAATGTGAAGGGACTGGTCAGAAGTAGAAAGCTGAACAATGATGAGGTGATCCTACGAGTGGGGAATGGAGCAAAGGTTGCTGCATTAGCTGTAGGAACTTATTATTTAGCAATGCCTTCGGGCAAGTCCATTTATCTTAATAATTGTTATTATGTTCCGAATATTATTAAAAATATTATTTTAATTTCTGTATTGGATATGGAAGGATTTAACGTTGTTATAAAGAACAATAGTTGTTCTATTTATAAAGACGATATTTTATATGGTGTTGGAAATTTGCGAAATGGACTTTATACACTTGACTTACAAGAAAATATTTTTCAAATTGAACAAACTAAGAAAAGGAAAAGAGATGATATTAATTATACCTACATGTGGCACTGTAGACTCGGTCATATCAATGAAACAAGATTATCCAAGTTGCATAAAGATGGGCTCTTTGAGTTATCTGATTATGAATCACATCCAACTTGTGAATCTTGTCTCATGGGTAAAATGACTAAATCTCCTTTTAGTGGAAAAGGAGAAAGAGTTACAGAGTTGTTGGCATTGATTCACACAGACGTTTGTGGACCTATACAACAAGTGCACGGGGTGGGTATTCTTATTTTATTACTTTCACTGATGATCACTCAAGATTTGGATATGTGTATTTAATGAAATACAAGTCAGAATCATTTGAAAAGTTCAAAGAGTTCAGAAGTGAAGTAGAGAAATAAACGGGCAAGAGTATAAAGATACTTCGATCAGATTGAGGTGGAGAATACTTAAGTGGTGAGTTTCTCAATTATCTCAAAGAAAATGGTATAATCTCACAATGGGCTCCTCTAGGTACACCACAGTTAAATGGAGTATCTGAAAGGAGAAATCGAACACTGTTGGACATGGTTCGATCTATGATGAGTTTTACCGACCTTCCAATTTCCTTATGGGGATATGCCCTAGAAACGGCTGCATACCTACTTAATAAGGTACCTACCAAATCCGTCCCAAAGACTCCATATGAGATGTGGAAGGGGAGGAAACCAAATCTTAAGCATGTTAAGACTTGGGGTTGTCCAGCTTATGTCAAAAAGTTTGAAAACGATAAGCTACAGACTAAATCCGATAAGTGTAGATTTGTGGGATACCCTAAAGAAACTTTAGGGTATTATTTCTATCATCCAACTGATCAAAAGGTGTTTGTTGCGAAACATACTGCCTTCTTGGAAAAGGATTTTATCCATGAAGGGGTCAGTGGGAGTAAGATATATCTTGAAGAAGTTCAAGACCCACAAATTACCACGGATCAAAGTCAGGTACCTGACAAAGTAGAAGAACCTACTATACCACACCCTGTTCGTAAATCTGGAAGAGTACCGAAGATACCTGAGAGATATAGATTCGTTATAGAGGATGACGATGAGGTACACATCATGAATGATGATGATCCATTGAATTACGAACAGGCTATGAGTAATAAAGACTCAGGGAAATGGCTTGAAGCTATGAAATTCGAAATGGACTCCATGTATGAAAACAAAGTATGGACTTTGATTTCACCACTTGAAGGCATTAAGCCTATTGGGTGTAAATGGGTCTTTAAAAGAAAGACTGGAGCGGACGGCAAGGTAGAGACCTATAAGGCCCGACTGGTTGCAAAATGTTTCAAACAAAGACAAGGAGTTGACTATGATGAAACCTTCTCACCAGTAGCTATGCTCAAGTCCATTCGTATTTTGCTTGCGATTGCAGCTTATAACGACTATGAGATCTGGCAGATGGACGTGAAAACGGCCTTCCTCAATGGAAAACTTGAGGAGGATGTGTATATGACACAGCCAGAGGGATTTGTTTCAAAGGTTGGAACAAATCAAGTCTGTAAGCTGCAACGATCCATTTATGGATTGAAGCAAGCTTCTCGTAGATGGAACATTCGTTTTGATGAGACAATCAAAGACTTTGATTTTATCAAAAATGACGATGAACCATGTGTGTACAAGAAGGTTAGTGGGAGCGCTGTTTCATTCCATGTATTATATGTTGATGATATATTACTGATAGGGAATGAAATTTCTATACTAAAATCGATCAAAATAAAGTTGTCTAAACATTCCTCCATGAATGATTTGGGTAGAACATCCCACATTGGGGATATAAATCTGTATTAATAGATTTAAAAGGATGTTCGGCTTAACCCATGGAAACGTATATTCATTAGATGCTAAAGGCTTTTAGCATGGCAACTCCAAAAGGTGCCTCATGATGATGAGCCATGGAGTGTATCTCTCTAAAATTGTCCTCAGTAAAAGCGAGATCGCATAAGTAACTATTGTGTATGCAATGAAATATACAAGACTTGATGTTGATCAGTCATATTCTGGAGAAGATCTCTGTGAGACAGTGATAAACATCTCAAAGTACTTAACTGACACTAAGGATGTCATCATGACACATGATGGGTCTGAATTAAACTAGAAGACTAAACATACTCAAGTTTTCAGACTGACCAACACGACAGCAAAATCCACTTTATGGTAAGTCGTTACCTTAAAAGGTGGTGCAGTAAATTGGAAAGGTTTCAAACAGCAAAAGTTGCTGGGTTAGTGACAAAGACAAAGTATATAACTGTAAGTGAAGCTGCAAGTTGATGTTTCAGATGAAAAGTTCATTACAGAACTAGGAATAGTTCCTAAGTCTCATCTTGAATCTAAACATGTGTTGCGGCACTTTGATTAAAAAAAATCATTGAAAGAGGAGAGTGTAGACTCTCAAGACAACATTGCAGATCCATTTACTAAAGTTTTAACACAACAGCAGTTTGATCGTCACTTAGAGAAGATGGGTATGAGATACCATGGCGATTGGCTTTAGTGCAAGTGGGAGATTGATAGTAGTGTGCATACAAGCCAATCATGTATGATGATAAAGCACGTACTTTGTAAACAATCTTATTTATTTATTAATAAAATATTCATTTATTAAAGGCATTTAATTATCTACATGTTGCTGTTTTTATAATATGTAAATAACCCATAGTTTTAAGCAATGCTTTTAGAATCATGATGATGATCATGCTAATGAGATCTAAATTCTTAGAAAATTTTAAAACTTAAATAGTTCCCAATCGTGGGATTACTAAAAAGGGGATTAGTAAATCCGGATAGATTGGTACATATGTTGCTTGCTCATTGGATGAGGATGATTGATCTCATGATCATTTGTGTGGAGACACTAAAGTAAGTATGTAGGTGCTTATTGGAGAATAAGTTCACTGAACGTTATTCGCTATGGAATACCTAATGGAGTTTTACTCGCATGTCAATAGGAATTCCTAATGTGATAGTAGTACAAGTGATCCTTGGACTTGAGATCATCATAGTATCTTGTATGTAACAAATTATACTTTGACTTATTCCTTAAGACCTTTTAAGGCATATATAGGGTATGCTTGGGTATAATGAGTTACATATGGAGATAATGAATGATCAATAAAGAATCTACCACCTCTAGTAAAAGAGGAGATATGTCCTATGTGATTCGTTAAATGACAACCCAGGAATCCTTGGCCAAGGTGAAATGAAATTAGAAAGGAGTTTTTAATTTGCATTATTTGGAGTTGTGCATTTTCTAATCGAAATACATATAATTAAATAAAATAAGACTTGACAGTAAATCCATGTCTTATATTTAATTGGGACATTGTATGGTGGAAGGATTGAATTGTATGGTAACTATTAACTCACAGGTTCTTTTATGATTAATGTTGAAATCTATATTATCTGGAAAGTCGTTGATCGCTAGGGAGGCTTATCCCTATTGTAGAATAAATATTATTTATTTAAATAGATTATTAGTTTAATTTATTTATTTAAATAAGATTAAAATTGTTTTAATTGATTTATTCACAACCGGTTTAATATGGAGAACCTAAAGGGTCACACCATAAAAGGAAGATTAATTATTTAAGAAGGTAATGGCATAATCGTAATAATGCATTAAGTATAATTAATTTAATCTATAGTAATAGAATAAATTAAATAGCTTAATGTTTATTATTTAATATTTTGGAAATATTAAATATAAATTAATAAGAGGAGTCTTATTAATATTATTACAATTATTATTATTTTAATTTCTAAAGGAGTTTAGTAATTAATTTAATATTTAGTACTCTCATTTATTCCTAATAAGATTAGGAGATAAATTAATTAAATGAATTTAATTAATTATTCCCATGTGGTGGGAAGCCTAAATTAATTAAAGGAGTTTAATTAATTAAAAGAAATCCCATGTCTAATAGGATTAGAAGGGTTGACCAATGTCTATATAAGAGAAGTCTTATAATAGATATTAGATGATGCAATTCCAATTGTTGGAGAGTACTCCTTTTCTATAGAGGATAGAAAACTAAGCCAACCACCCTCCTTCTTGATAATTCATCTTCCTTGGTGGATCACCTCTGGAGGCCAAACACTTGGGTGGCTAACGTTGATCAAAGGAAGGAATCTAATTCGAAAATTCAAGGAGATCACGAAGAACAAGGAGTCGAACTAGTACCTGTGGAAGCTTCGTTCTACAAGGGTATGATTCCATAACTTCTTATTTATCGTTTTAAATTAATAATTTTCATAAAGGATGATCCGGGTAATGGTTTTGTAGAAATTTTTTAAACTCTGATATACCATGCTTCCGCTAATTTTTGCAATTTGATTGCGTCACGATTTCGTACAAACCCAACACCAATTACTTTGTAATCAGACGCTGCAGCGCGAGGTTATCAGACAGGATCCGTATCCGGCGCTGCAGCGCTGCCAATAATAAGCCTTAGACAGGCACTGCAGCGCCGCTGGGCATAAACTATTTTCCAGATTTACGAATTATGTAGTTTGTCTTCAAAAACAAGATTCTATACCAATAATTATGCCCAATAAAATTATTTTAAACACATATCAATATACATATCAAATCTGAATAATTAATAACTTGCATAAAGGTTTGGCTCTGATAGCACTGTTAGGTTTATAAGATTCATGGATACAATCAAATTGCATAAAATAAGCGAAAAAATGGAAAATCAGAGTTTTAAATTTTTACAAAATATATACCCGGATCATCCTTTATGCACATTTATTAATTAAACGAAATAGATTAAGAATAAGATTCATACCCTTAAAGATTCTAGCTTCCTCAGGTACGAGTTCAACTCCAAATCTTTTCTTGCTCTCCTTGAATTTACCGGGTTAGATTCCTTCCTTTGATCAACGTTAGCCACCCAAATGTTTGGCCTCTAGAGGTGATCCACCAAGGAATAATGTTTACTCAAGAAGAAGGGTGTTTGGCTAAACTCTAGTTTCCTTCTCTTTAGAAAAGGAGTGCCCTCTCAACTCTTGGAATAAAGTGTCTAACCTTATTTCATAAGAAGACTTTCTTATTTTTAGATGTAGGCAACCCTCCTAAACAATTTAGGATTAATGTTTCTTATTAATTAATTAAATATTTTTAATTAATTAGGCTTTCCAATTTTATTAGGAATAATTAATTAAACTTTTTTAATTAATTAGTCTCCTAATCTTATTAGGAATATATATGAGAAAGTATCTTATTAATCAATTCCCAAACTCCTTTAGAAATTAAATAATAATAATAATAATAGTAATAATATTAATAAGACTCCTCTTATTAATTTATATTTAATATTTCTAAAATATTAAATATTAAGCTATTTAATTTATTCTATCACCATAGATTAAATTAAATACACTTACCTTATTATTACGATTATGTCATTTGCTTCTTAAATAAATATTCTTCCTTTTATGGTGTGACCCTTTAGGTTCTCTATATTAAATCGATTTTGAATAAATGAATTAGAAGAATTATAATCTTATTTAAATAAATAAATTAAACTATTTAATTCATTTATATAAATAACATTTATTCAACAATAAGGATAAGCCCCTTTAGCGATCAACGACTTTTCAGATAATATAGATTTCAACATTAATCATGAAAGAACCTTTGAGTTAATAGTTACCGTACAATTCAATCCTTCCACCATACAATATTTCAATTAAATATAAGACATGGAATTACTATCAAATCTTATTTTATTTAATTATATGTATTACGATCCTAAATTCACAACACCAAATAATGCAAATTAGAAACTCCTTTCTAATTTTATTCTACCTTGGCCAAAGATTCTTAGCTTGTCATTTATCGAATCACATAGGACATTCTCTTCTTTTACTAGAAGCGATAGATTCTTTATTGATCATTCATTATATCTATATATAACTTATTATACCCATGCATACCCTTTGATATACCTTAAGGGTCTTAAGAGACATGTCAAAGTATAACTTATCATACACAAGATACTATAATGATCTCAAGTCTAAGGATCACTTGTACTACTATCACTTGAGGAATTCTATTGATAGGTAAGTAAAACTTCATTAGGTATTCCTTAGCAAGCCACGTTCAGTGTGACATCCCAGATTTTTAAGAATTTATAAATGAGAATTTAATAAATAAAATTCTTATTTTAAGATGTTCGAGTACGAGTATGTGTATATGTGATATATATTGTGAAAAATATGATTTGGTGTGAAGAGAATTTAAATGTTAATTTAATATTTATTGAAGTAAATAAATATTTTAATTAAATTATTTATTCAGATTATGTGATTATTATGGAGTAATGTAATTAAGTGTAATATATTAATTAAATAAATATTTAATATTTAATTTAATTGACGTAATAATTTTATGTTATAGTTCTAATTTAATTGGGATAATTAAATTAGATGAAGTTATGTGGTAATTATTACACGAAATTATAGTTAGCGAGTAGTTATAATTATGTGACCATTTATGTGATTTATTGATGTTAGATTTTAATTAATTAAATAAGAATGTTAAAGATTTAATTAATTAAAGTGTGACATTAAGGTATGTGTTAAAATGATTTATAAAAATAAATAAAAGAGTTTTTAAATAATTTTTAACCAAACAAGACCCTTATTTTTGTTTTAAAAGGCTTTTGCCAAACAAGGCCCTTGCACTACTTTTAAACCTATTCTAACCAAACAAGCCTTAATACTAATAATCTATTTTATAAAATGTTTTGCTAAACTAGCCCTAGTGGCTTTTGAAATTCTATAAAAGTAATATTAATAATATTATTAATTGTAATTAGTATATGTATATTAATATATCAGTTATATATGTATACTACGTTAAGAAAAACTATGTTAGTTTAGCCCAAGTCTAAAACTAAGAACAAAGAAGAAAGAAGAGCAGAGAAGGGAGGATACGTTGAAGAAGAAGAGAAGCTTGAGAAAGCAAGAGAAGAACATCATCATCATCTCCATCTCTTAATCCAAACTAGTAAGGGTATAATCTTAACCCTTATAATTGGAGAATCAATTTGTATACTTATTGTATTATCTCTTTGTCAAATTAGGTTTTCATGAAAATTGTGTAATCATGAATTTTATATGTATATATGGTATTCATATATTCTTCGTAGTAATTGTATGCCATGAAAGTAGTCTACGCATTCAATCGTCTTAAAAAAAATAAGTTTTAAACTATGTTCTTCAATATTTCTTAGTTTAAAACTTCTCTGTGGAAAGCTTTTCGTGTAAATTACTTGATCATGATGTATATATGTGATGTATATGTATATATTGATGATTATATATGAGTTATATTATTGTTTTAGCAATTCAATCCATGTATTTTTGATAAACAAGAAGAATTGTGCTTATAATGATTTTCTGTGAATTAACTTTTGAAAAATGGCTTTTGAAACTATCAAATTGATGTCTGATTATGGGTTATTGTTTCAATTGATCATGTATTATGTTAGTATGTTAAGAGTAAGAACTATTACAATTGAAATTACTTGAATTGATTGAAAAACGAATTCGTAATAGCAAATTTTGTTAAGAACGCTTAATATTGTGTTTTTCTTCAAAAATCATGAAAACCTTGGTTTTGATTATGTGTTGTATGAATTTTATATGTTATAATCATGTTAAAGAGTCTAAAATATTGTTGTTAGCAAGTTTCATGTTGATCATGTTGGGAAAAATCAAATTCGGTGTGAAGAAATAAGTCAAATTGGCTTATTTCTCTGCCAATTCGCAAACTGGGATTCCCACCAGGGGAGGGACCAGCCCCAGCGGGGCTATTTGCCTTGGGGGACCCACCCCAGCGGGTACCCTTGCTGTTCGAAAATTTTAGTTTTTGTTCGTTGAGTTTTCGTGCAATGTTTGTTTAGTTAACTTATTTCTATGACTTGATAAGTGTAATAGGTGATAAGATAAAATACTTTTAATGTGTTTAAGATAGATTGAAGTATTATGTTGTTAAATTATATGTGTGCTTGGATATTATTACCGTAAGATGCAATATGATAGTAAAAGTGATGTATGTGTATAAGATGCTTGATTGTGAGTTTAGCCTCACGTATGTGTATTAGTATCGACGTACGTCGTAATCATAATTATAGTAAATATTTAATTTAAATTATAATTTGTTAAATTATAACGAATATAGTTTGATTAATTATAATCAAAGTAAATGTTTAACTTGAAGTATAATTTGTGCAATTTGATTAACATAAGATGTAATTATAATTGATTAATTATAATTAAAGAAGATGTTTAAATTATAATTTATTTAATTATAATTTAATATGAGTCTATAATTATCAATTGATTAATTATGTGAAATGTAAACATGATTATGTGATGTGATTAATTATGTGATAATTAATTATTAAATTATTAGTTAATGAGGAATGAGTTAACCTAAATTGGTTAACTAACGATGAAGATTAGCTATGTGATAATTAACTTATTTTGTTAATTATACATATGATTTGACAGTGAGTGTCAAGCAAGTAAATGAAAGAGGATTAGAAAGTATAAAGTAGAAGTTACTTAAGCATTTACTAAACGTCGCTATGAGACTAATAATTGATGCGTATGGTAATACGTTATGTAGGATCATGAAGTAGATTATATTAAGCAGTTTTTTCGAAAATTGGTAATCTACGAGTCAGGCAAGCCTTTCGGTTCCTATTTTCTACGTGAACTTGATGAACTGTTTTAAATTGCATGATATGTTATATATGTTGTAAGCGAGCATGATATGTTATACATGTTGTAATCATGAAATGTTAAAGTTAATTTATGACTATATTATTTTGGTTAAATAATGTTGATTGAGTAAGGAACTCAATCTTTATATTTGTTATGTGAGTTGAAGCATGTATGTCATGTTACTTTAATTATTATGATATGTATGTTGAACATATTATTGTGTGCTATGTAATGCATGAAAACTGTTAGAAATTACAAATAATAATTTTGCAGGTTAAGATTTCAAGGTAAGGATACGTGCTAAGTGAATTATAGAGATCCATATTCACGAAGATTACTTATGTTTTATGAGAAATGTATCTAATGATTTGAATGTAACATGTTGTTTAATGATAAGTGGAGTTACCCAATGTATATTGATATTGCTTTATGATGTAAGACTTTGTATAGTCATTTTGTTGTAACGATTCATGATATAGATTTGGAATCGAAGAGATGTAATGTAAAGGTTGCGATTCAGGGCAATAAAGAAAGAAGTTTAAAAAAGTTTTAATTATTCTGCATTTTTTTAGTGATTTTAATATCGAATAATGATGTAAAGATAGATTAAAGATGTTTTTGTTAACGATCGAGGATGAGGATTATATTGTATGAATTTTGGGGTCGTTACATTCAGTGTACTTATTCTTTAATATGCACCTACATACTTGCTTTAGTGTCTCCACACAAATGATTATGAGATCAATTATCCTCATCGAATGTGCAAGCAACGTATGTACCAATCTATCTGGATTCACTAATCCCTTTTTTAGTAATCCAAAGATTGGGAACTATTTTAGTTTTAAGCTATCTAAGAATTTAGATCTCATTAGCATGATCATCATCAGGATTCTAAAAGCATTGCTTAAAACTATGGGTTTATCACATTTTATTATAACAACATCATGTAGATACTTAACTGGCTTTAATTAAATAACTCTTTTTTTAATAAATTAATAAGATTGTTATAAAGTATATGCAATATCATCAAACATGATTGGCTTGTTTGCATACTACTTTCAGATAGGCCCTGTGCTAGAGTAGCTGTCGGTCAGTTGCGACGACCGTTTATTACCATGACCGGTCTACGACGCACGGTTGTTTTGGACGAGATCACATTAGGGCGCGTGGTGTCCATGGACTTCTTGATTGACCATTTTGGGTCTGCAAACAGCTATTAAGTGTACTAAGAGGATTTCACCATTTCTTAGGATGTTTGGCGAGTTGCCCGGGTGGACACGTTCTTGATGTGTGTCGTAGCATATTTTTACATACCTTTGTATATGGATCATCTGGACATTGGCTTGGTCACCGTAATAAGTGCTCCGAGGGAGGATCACATCATCCTATGATTTTGGCATAGACTTTGATGTCGACTTCATTTTGAAAGTAATATGCACACATGCCAATCATGTTTGATGATAAAGCATATACTTTGTAACAATCTTATTCATTTATTAATAAAAGTATTATTTAATTAAAGGCATTTAATTATCTACATGATGCTGTTATTTTAATATGTGATAAACATATAGTTTTAAGCAATGCTTTTAGAATCATGATGATGATCATGCTAATGAGATCTAAATCCTTAGATAGCTTAAAACTAAAATTGTTCCCAATCGTTGGATTACTAAAAATGGAATTAGCGAATCCGGATAGATTGATACATATGTTTCTTGCTCATTGGATGAGGATGATTGATATCATGATCATTTGTGTGGAGACACTAAAGCAAATATGTAGGTGCTTATTGAAAAAAAAGTACACTGAACGTAGCTCGCTAAAGAATACCTAATGGAGTTTTACTTGCATGTTAATAGGAATTCTTGTAGTGATAGTAGTACAAGTGATCCTTGGACTTGAGATCATCATAATATCTTGTGTATGATGAGTTATACTTTGACATGTCCCTTAAGACCCTTAGCGTATATCAAAGGGTATGCTTGGGTGTAATAAGTTATATATAGAGATAATGAATGATCAATAAAGAATCTACCACTTCTAGTAAAAGAAGAGATATGTCCTATGTGATTCGATCAATGACAACCTAGGAATCCTTGGCCAAGATGGAATGAAATTAGAAATGAGTTTCTAATTTGCATTATTTAGAGTTGTGTATTTTGGAATCGAAATACATATAATTAAATAAAATAAGACTTGACAGTAATTTCATGTCTTATATTTAATTGGGACATTGTATAATGAAAGGATTGAATTGTACGGTAACTATTTACTCAAAGGTTCTTTTATGATTAATATTGAAATCTATATTATCTAGAAAGTCGTTGATCGCTAAGGAGGCTTATCCTTATTGTAGAATAAATGTTATTTATGTAAATGAATTTTTAGTTTAATTTATTTATTTAAATAAGATTAGAATTGTTCTAATTGATTTATTCACAACCGATTTAATATGGAGAACCTAAAGGGTCATACCATAAAAGGAAGAATATTTATTAAATAAGCAAATGACATAATCGTAATAATATGTTAAGTATATTTAATTTAATCTATGATGATAGAATAAATTAAATAGCTTAATATTTATTATTTAATATTTTAGAAATATTAAATATAAATTAATAAGAGGAGTCTTATTAGTATTATTATTTAATTTTAAAGGAGTTTGGGAATTAATTAATAAGATGCTCTCTTATATATATTTCTAATAAGATTAGGAGGCTAATTAATTAAAAGAGTTTAATTAATTAATATGAAACCATAATTCTAAATTGTTTAGGAGGGTTGCCTACATCTATAAATAAGAAAGTCTTGTTATGGAACAAGGTTAGACAATTAATTCCCATAGTTGGGAGAGCACTCTTTTTCTAGAGAAAAGTAAACTAGGGTTTAGCCAAACACCATTCTTCTTGAATTTTTATTTTTTCTTGGTGGATCACCTCTAGAGGCCAAACAGTTGGGTGGCTAACGTTGATCAAAGGAAGAAAACAACCCGGTGGATTCAAGTAGAACACGAAAAGGATTTGGAGTTGAACTCGTACCTGAGAAAGCTAAAATCTTCAAGGGTATGAATCTTAATCTCCATCTATTTCATTTAAATAATAATTGTGTATAAAGGATGATCCGGGTATAAGGTTTGTAAAATTTTAAAACTTCGATTTACCATGCTTCAGCTATTTTTATGCAATTTGATTGTGTCCATGAATCTTACAAACCTTACAGTGGCATCAGAGTCAAACCTTTATGCAAGTTATTAATTGTTCAGATTTGATATGTGTTTAGAATAAATTTTTTGGGAATAATTATTGGCATAGAATTATGTTTTTGGAAAAAAAATTGTACAATAGTTTATGGAGACTGGTGCCGCAGCGCCTGATTGTTGTACAATCATGGCGCTCCAGTGCCGGCTCCGTGTTCTAAAAGTGATGACGCGGAGCTGCAGCGCCCAAAGTCAGTTCAATTGGTGCGCTGCAGTGCGAACTCCGTATTTTTGACACTGATGACGTGGCGCTGCAGCGCCTGCTACTAGGTCACTAGCGGCGCCGCAGCGCCACTATCTAGAAAAAGAAAATTAATTTTTTAATTTTTCAATTTATTTGAGTTCTAATTAAAATAAAAGGTTTATTTTAAATTAAAAATTGAATTTAATATTTTTTCAGTAATTCTAAATTTAAATAAAGTAGTTTATTTTTATTTGGAATTGAATTAAAATAAAGATGTTTATTTTAATTAAAATTTAATTTCATGCTAACTAATTTGAGTTGGAATTGGATTCCATGATAACTAATTGGACATAAAATTGAATTATTTTTTCCTAAAAATAACAGAGTTTATTTGTGAATTATGAAAAAGGATTCCATGTTTTCTTAAATAAAGGAGTTTATTTAGATATGAAATAGGAATTTTATATTAATCAAAATAAAGGAGTTTATTTTGATAAAGAATTGGATTCCATATATTTTATTTTTTCCATAAAATTTTTAAAAGTTAAAATAAAGTAGTTTATTTTGACTTGAATTTGAATTCCATATTAATTAAAATAAAGGTGTTTATTTTGATTAAAAATAAAAGAGTTTATTTTTATTCAAAAATGGATAAATTAAAATAAAAGGTTTATTTTGATTTAAATTTGGATTAAAATAAAAGAGTTTATTTTGATTTAAATTTGGATTAAAATAAAAGAGTTTATTTTAATTCAAAATTGAATTTTATGCTAACTAAAATTGCCCATTAAATCGATATCAATGTATATGTTGAATGTTTATTATTCATGAGATGATTTTTTTTTATTGATGCATATGTTGATGTGTATGATAATAATTGGGGTTGATTATGGACTATTGACCAATGTGATTGAATTTTATTTTAGATGGATGCTTGAATGTATGAGTTTTATAAATAGGGTCTGCGTACCTCGTCTTCTCTAATTTTTCTTGATGTAATTTTTATCTCCCTCCTATGTACTTCCCCTTGACTGCTGATCAAGATTTCTATTTATTATAATAGGATTAGTTATAATTACTTGAAGAATTGGAGATCAAGGAGTGCGTGAAGACCTGCTTGTAATGGAGCCCGAGATTTAAATATACTAGTTATATTTAAATTTAATTCTTGTACCCTATGTTTAACTTTTTGGTTCACTTGGTGGCTCTAGTGAACCAAACTAGAATAAAGTCTAATCAATCTGTATAGAATATAGTATTCTATATGTGCATGTTTATTATATATATTTTATATATTATACAACATACTTTGCATGTTAATTAATATGACGCGTATTATATATATATATATATATATATATATATATATATATATATATATCTGTGTGTGTGTGTGTGTGTGTGCATGCGCGCTAAACAAGATGAAACAAATAATAACAAACCCCTCAAAGATTTTATATTAAGTCTTAAACGTTCAAAGATATTTGGAATATCAAACGTAGCCTTCTAGCATGATAAAAATGATAGAGTATCAATTAATCATTATAAGTTTGTTGTGCACACACAAGGCTTATTTTATTTTTTTGAGATGTTTTATCACATTTAATGCTTATAAATAAACTGAACGATGTTGTTTTGTTGTGCACACACAAGGACAGTGTTTTTTTTGAATATACGGAAGTGCTAGGTGTGACTTAACTTAGATCGTTTTGTTTAGGATGTGCACACACTTGACCATTATGATCTAAGAGGCAAAATACAAAGAGTTACATGATGATGTAATTGACAAAGAGTTGTCTACCTATTTATTTATATATAGTCTGTTGTGCACACATAAGGCTATATACATTTGAAATGAGATCTTTATTCTCATTAGCAAATCTTTAATTAGATTTGCCGAACTATATATTATGAGGGTAATATAGTTTGAAGTAAATAGTGGGAGATACCAATTTAAAATAAGACCTAATTTATATTGGTAATTAATAAAAGAATGTATGCTATAATGTTGTTAATTACAAATTTATTTATAGAATTTTACAATGTCTAAATTACTATCACTGCGTAGCATATTAGATACTATTTAACCGGACCAAATTAAACATATTGGTTAAGGAATTTGAGAATAGTTCTCAAGGCTAAAAAGCTGTCTTATGTCCTTAATATGACTATCCCTGCAATGGTTGCCGACAATGCCTCTGAAAAAGAGATTGCTACTTTTTGAAAGTAGCAAGATGATGTATAGTTAGTTCAATGCATCATGCTCGAATCCATGAGTAATGAGCTTCAGCGTCAGCATGAAACTATGGATGCTCCTACTATATTTCTACACTTCAAAGAGTTGAATGGTGAGAAAAGTAGGACTAATAGATATCAGATATCTAAGGAGCACTTCCAATCTAGAATGACCGATGGTAATGCAGTAAAGACATATGTCCTTAAGATGATCAATCTGATTGAATAAATAGGATAACTAGGTTTTGTCATAGATGGAAAATTGAGCCAATATTTGATCTTACATTCACTTCCGGACTCATTCGCACAATTGTTGTGAATTTTCAGATGTACAAGCTAAATGGCAGCCTCGTTGATTTGCTTAAACATGTTGAAAACTGTTGAAAGTCACTTTCCAACCAAGAAAGACCAAGTCTTACTGGTATGGGCCAAAGGATCTTCTGAAAAGAAGAACGATTCAAAGAAGGTAAATGCAAAGGATAATAAGAATAAAACTGATATAGATAGCAAAGGATTTTTCTTCCACTGCAATAAGCATGGACACTGGAATAGAAACCGCGAGAAGTATCTTGCAGAGGCTAACCAGAAGAAGCTTAGTGATCTTCGGTTACATATACGATTTTGTTAATAATTAAATAAATCGTTCAGTAAGTAAATTTTTTACTTGGATATTGGATACAGGCTATGGTTCTCATAAATAAAGATTTATGAAGGGACCAAGCAGAAGTAGAAAGCTAAATAAGGGGAAGTCTTCCTGCGTGTAGGAATGGAGCAAAGGTTGGTCCATTAAATTTAGGAACTTATTGTTTAGCGCGGCCTATGGGCAAGTCTATTAGTTTAAATAATTAACAATTTACTGAATGGACTTTACATACTTGACTAACATGAAAATAATTTTAAATTGAACAAACTAGTAAAAGAAAAGGAGATGATCATTCAAAGAGTTGAATATTTGGATTTGTTGAAATACAAGTCTGAATCATTTGAAAAGTTCAAAGAATTTAGAAGTAAAACTAATTGAAAATGTATTATGATTCTTCGATTGGATCAAGGAATAAATACTTGTGCAATAAGTTTTAAGATCATCTTAAAAGGTTTTCTCACAATGGAAGTTTTCTGATACGCAATGATTGATTGGTGTAGAAAAATCGTACCTTATTGGACATGGTGCGGTCAATAATGATTTTACCGATATTCCAGTATCCTTTTAGGGTAATGAACTGGAAACGACTGCATATCTACAAAATAAGGTAACCTTAAAAATTCGTCCCCAAGACTTTTATTTATGAACAGGGAGGATTCATAATCTTAAGTATGTTAAGATAAATGATTGTCCATCTTATGTGAAAAAGGTTTCAAAAGGATAAGCTTGGGACAAGATTTGACAAGTATAAATTTGTGCGACATCTTAAAGTAAGTTTAGGGTAAATATTCTATAATCTTACTTAAAAAAAGGTGTTTGTTGCGAAACACGATGCCTTCTAAGATAAATATGTTTATCATTGAAGAGCTAGTGGGAGGATAATAGATCTTGAAGAAGTTTAAGAATCACAAATCACTATTAGTCAAAAAGAGGAACCTGTAGATAGACCTATTATACCACAACCGAACCGTAAATCTGGAATACTATAGAAGATACCTGAGAGGTATGGATTCATCATAGATGATGATGATGATGTACGCATCATAGAGGATGTTGATCCAGTTATATACGATAAGGCTAAGAGTTGTAGACACTCAGAGAAATGATAGATGACCATAAAATTCAAAATAGATCTTTGAAGTAATGCTCAAGACCATTCGAATTTTACTTACGTTTGTAGATTATTATTACTAAATTTGGCAATGGACGTGGAGACGACCTTCCTCAAATATAAGTTATTAAAGGAGAATGTATGTAGGTTACAGCCAGATGAATTTGTATCAATAGTTGAAGCAAATCATGTATATGAGATACAACAATCCATTTATAGATTGAAGCAAGCTTCTCAACGATGGAACATTTGTTTTTATGAGACAATCAAAAGAGTTTGATTTTATCAAAAATGAGAATGAACCTAGTGTGTACAAAAGGGTCAGTGGGAGCGCTGTGACATTCCTAGTATTATATGTTGATATACTACTAATAAAGAATGATATACTAGTGCTATAATCAGTAAAGATAAAGTTGTCTAAACATTCCTCCATGAATAATTTGGGTAGAACATCCTAAATTGAGGATATAAATATATATAGATAGATTTAAAAGGATGCTCGGCTTAACCCAAGGAACGTATATTCATTTGATGCTAAAGGCGTTCAGCATGATAGACTCCAAGAGATGTCTCATGATGATGAGCCATGGAGTGTATCTCTCTAAAATTATCCTCAATAAAAGAGAGATCACATGAGTTACTATCATGTATGCAATGAAATGTACGAGACTTGATGTTGATCAGTCATATTCTGGAGAAGATCACTGTAAGACAGTGATAAATATCTTAAAGTACTTAACCGACACTAAGGATGTAATCATGATTCATGATGGGTCTGAATTAAAACTAGAGGACTAAACACACTCGAGTTTTTTTTTTCCAGACTGACCAAGACGACAACAAATCCACTTTAGGATAAGTAGTTACCTTGAAAGGTGGTGTAGTAAATTGGAAATATTCCAAACAGCAAAGAGTTACTGGTTTAGTGATAAAGACAAAGTATATATGTAAGACCCCAACTTTTATGAATAAAGATTTAATTTTTTTATAAATTATTTTGAAATAATAAGGTGTGGATTTGATAAATGTGATAAGTTATGGGGTGATATGTGCAAGTTTTATAAAGTAAGCAAGTGGTCATAAAATATTAATTGTGTCGGGGAATATTCATTTGGTCGGTAAATATTCTTTTTATCGGAGAATATTCGTATGAAGGCGCAGTCATTTGTGGGCCCCATAACGAAAAACTGTCGGATGAAGAAAACGACAAGAATAAGTTTTTTAAAAATAACGGCAGAACTGTTACTGTTAAACTGTTGAAATATCCGGTGATAAAAGAACAGTAATACGCGTTATTGCACAATAGCACACAGTATTGCACAGTAAATTCTAATTATTGATTCTTACGTAAGAAGTCACTCAGTTTCATTCAATAATTGCCACAGTAATTGTTGCATAGTATATCATATTATTGATTCAATTATTGTCACAGTATCATCTGCACAATATTTTATTTATTAAATCAATAATTGACACGACATAATTATTCATATTATTAGTTAGAATTATTGGCAATGTTTAGAAAATTCTGTCGAGAAAAAGGGTTAGGTTATATAATTGCGCGCCAATAAGGATAAATCCTTATCGGAAAGCCCCCTCTTTTTTGGGAATGATCTGGTTGTTAATATTGTGAGCTATTATTTATGAATAATTATTATGTGGTGGATATTGGTTCAATTTTGATATAAATCAAGGAATTTGTTGAAAGTTTGGCAATTATTTTCTCCGATAAAATATTCATTCAAATATATTATTATAATAATGTGATAATATAATAATATAATTTAAATGGCAATATTATTATTATTATTATAATATATAATTTTCAGCATGTGAATAAAAATGGAGTGAAGGTTATCATATTGATTTTGAATTATTCTTCACGTGCATTTATTTGGAGGAGTAATCCTCCTGCAAACCATTTATTTGTTTTCAAATATATGTGGGCCCTCAACCTTGAAAATGAGAGGAGTTAGGCAAAATTTGGCAGAGAAGAAAAAAGAAAGAAAAGTTAGGCAGGTGGGCGGAGGAGGAAAGGTTAGGCAGAATACTTTATTTTTTCTTCCTTCGTTGCACTATAAATAGGGGGCAACCCCTCCTTCCCTAAACACACCATTACAATATCATAAATTCTTATTCTATAGTATTGTGAGTATTTCTCTTGAGTATAAGGATACTTTGAGTGTAGCTTTTTGTGCAAGATTTTCTCAGAATAATATCCGATATTCCAGTCAAATCCAGTTTTTTACTAAGGCAAGGGATGTTATTTTCTTTCGTAAATGATGTTATTCTTTTCAATATCATTATACCAAAATATTGGCATGGATTTTATTATGAAATTCTTACTTTTTTCGTCAGAATTACTATTCACGTATACGACACTATTCACGAAAAAAATTAAATTTTTTTCTATTTGTCCAAGTTGCCTGTTAAGGTTCCTATCTTTGATTGGATCCAAGTTTTGATCTTCACTCTTGAATTTTTCTCCACAATTGATTATTATGGAGTATTATTAAACTTAGATAAACTAAATTACGAATATCTAATATTTGTCCTTTATCTCACTGGATTCATTATTTATATTATTTTTCATCATCCTCAGTCTTAAATGGTGATATAACTGAATATCTTTGGCCTGTAGAGCAAAGATGAATGATTACCTGATGAATATCTTTGGCCCGTAGTGCAAAGATGGACAAGTGTTGAGATGAACATGACCACTGGTGATACAAATGAATATCTTTGGCCCGTAGTGCAAAGATAAATATTTGATTTGAGATATATATTGATTGATGTTACAGGGATAAAATATTGATGATGGACTTTTAAATCATAGAAGATAGTAGACTTCATTCTCTACGTAACTCTTCTAATGAATTGATATTTCCGCTGCAGTTGTTGATCTAGAACTTGTTGTCCATAATATTTTAGCTTATTTGTTGAAGACTAACGATAATTTATTCTTCATTATCTTAGTCATAATATTCTTTACTGGGCTAGTAGAGCTCACCATTTTCATCTATTGTTCTCTTCAGGAAATGAGAATATTGCAGGGACTAGTCGGGGAACAGTGTGACGATCAGAGTTAGATCTGTAGAAGTCCTCACTATTCTATAAAATAGTGAGACAATCATTGTAATGAATAAGGAATGAATTTGAGTGTTTATATGTCGTATTATATACGATTTGTATTGAAGCTCATAGTTTGTGTGGTCGTATTTTGCACGACCGTATGTTATAAAAGATTGTATTTGAATTTTGTACCATGTATTTCGCGACTCATAATGGGTTGAGTATTGAACCTATTTTGGGGGCGTCACAGGCTGCATATCTACTAAATAAGGTCCCCTCAAAATCCGTCCCCAAGACTCCATATGAGATGTGGATAGGGAGGAAACCTGGTTTTAAGCATGTTAAGATTTGGGGATGTCCAGCTTATGTGAAAAGGTTTCAAAATGATAAGATTGGGACAAGATCTGATAAGTGCACGTTTGTGGGATATCCTAAAGAAAGTTTGGATACTATTTGTACAATCCTACTGAGCAAAAGGTGTTTGTTGCGAAACACGCTGCCTTCTTGGAAAAGGAGTTTATCCTTGAAGGGGCTGGTGGGAGGAAATAGATCTTGAAGAAATTCAAGAACCACAAACCACTACAGATCAAGTGTATGAACCTGTCCAAGTAGAGACACCTTCTGTACAATACCTTATTCATAAATCTGGAAGAGTACCGAAGATACTCGAAAGGTATGGATTCGTCATAGAGGATGACGATGAGGTACACGTCATAAATGATGATGATCCATTGAATTACGAACAAGCTATAAGTAATAAAGACTCAGAGAAATGGTAGATGACTATAAAATCTAAAATGGATTTTTGAAGCAATGCTCAAGTCCATTTGGATTTTACTTCCGATTGCAGCTTATTATTACTAAATTTGGCAAATGGACGTGGAGACGTCCTTCCTCAAATATACATTATTAGAGGAGAATGTATGTATAATACAGCCAGATGAATTTGTTTCAATGGTTGAAGCAAATCATGTATATGAGCTACAACGATCCATTTATGGATTGAAGCAAGCTTCTCGTAGATGGAACATCCGTATTGATGAGACAATCAAAGAGTTTGATTTTATCAAAAATTGGGATGAACCACGTGTGTACAAGAAGTTTACTAGGAGCGTTGTTTCATTCCTTATATTATATGTTGATGATATATTACTGATAGGGAATGACATTCCTATGCTACAATCGATCAAAATAAAGTTGTCTAAATATTCCTCCATGAATAATTTGGGTAGAACATCCTACATTGGGGATATAAATCTGTATAAATAGATATAAAAGGATGTTCGGATTAACCCAAGAAACATATATTCATTAGATGCTAAAGGCGTTTAGCATAGCAAACTCCAAAAGGTGTCTCATGATGATGAGCCATGGAGTGTATCTCTCTAAAATTATCCTCAATAAAAGAGAGATCGCATGAGTTACTATCATGTATGCAATGAAATATACAAGACTTGATGTTGATTAGTCATATTCTGAAGAAGATCATTGTAGGACAGTGATAAACATTTTAAAGTACTTAACTGACACGAAGGATGTCATGATGACACATGATGAGTCAGAATTAAACTAGAGGACTAAACAGACTCAAGTTTTCAGACTAACAAAGATGATAAGAAATCCACTTTAGGGTAATTCGTTACTTTGAAAGGTGGTGTAGTGAATTAAAAAGGTTCCAAACAGCAAAAGGTTTCTGGTTTAGTGACAAAGACAAAGTACATAACTGTAAGTGAAGCTGAAAGTTGATGTTTCGGATGAAAAGTTCATTACAGAACTAGGAATAGTTCCTAAGTCTCATCCTGAATCCAAACATGTGTTGCGGCACTTTGATTAAAGAAATCATTAAAAGAAGAGAAGTCACTAGAGATAGTGAACTCTCAAGACAACATTGCAGATCCATTTACTAAAGCATTAACATAACAACAGTTTGATCGTCACTTCTCTAAGTGACAATCAAACTGTTGTTGTGTTAAAGCTTTAGTAAATGGATCTGCAATGTTGTCTTGAGAGTTCACTATCTGTAGTGACTTTTGTTCTTTCAATGATTTCTTTAATCAAAGTGCCGTAACACATGTTTGGATTCAGGATGAGACTTTAGAACTATTCCTAGTTCTGTAATGAACTTTTCATCCAAAACATCAACTTGCAACTTCACTTACAGTTATATACTTTGTCTTTGTCACTAAACCAGCAACCTTTTGCTGTTTGGAACCTTTCCAATTCACTACACCACCTTTCAAAGTAACGAATTACCCTAAAGTGGATTTCTTATCATCTTTGTTAGTCTGAAAACTTGAGTCTGTTTAGTCCTCTAGTTTAATTCTGACTCATCATGTGTCATAATGACATCCTTCGTGTCAGTTAAGTACTTTAAAATGTTTATCACTGTCCTACAATGATCTTCTTCAGAATATGACTAATCAACATCAAGTCTCGTATATTTCATTGCATACATGATAGTAACTCATGCGATCTCTCTTTTATTGAGGATAATTTTAGAGAGATACACTCCATGGCTCATCATCATGAGACACCTTTTGGAGTTTGCTATGCTAAACGCCTTTAGCATCTAATGAATATATGTTTCTTGGGTTAATCCGAACATCCTTTTATATCTATTTATACAGATTTATATCCCCAATGTAGGATGTTCTACCCAAATTATTCATGGAGGAATATTTAAACAACTTTATTTTGATCGATTGTAGCATAGGAATGTCATTCCCTATCAGTAATATATCATCAACATATAATATAAGGAATGAAACAACGCTCCTAGTAAACTTCTTGTACACACGTGGTTCATCCCAATTTTTGATAAAATCAAACTCTTTGATTGTCTCATCAATACGGATGTTCCATCTACGAGAAGCTTGCTTCAATCCATAAATGGATCGTTGTAGCTCATATACATGATTTGCTTCAACCATTGAAACAAATCCATCTAGCTGTATCATCCATACATTCTCCTCTAATAATGTATATTTGAGGAAGGACGTCTCCACGCCCATTTGCCAAATTTAGTAATAATAAACTGCAATCGCAAGTAAAATCCAAATGGACTTAAGCATTGCTTCAAAAATCCATTTTAGATTTTATGGTCATCTACCAATTCTTTGAGTCTTTATTACTCATAGCTTGTTCGTAATTCAATGGATCATCATTATTTATGACGTGTACCTCATCGTCATCCTCTATGACGAATCCATACCTTTCGGGTATCTTCGGTACTCTTCCAGATTTATAAATAAGGTATTGTACAGAAGGTGTCTCTACTTGGACAGGTTCATACACTTGATCTGTAGTGGTTTGTGGTTCTTGAATTTCTTCAAGATCTATTTCCTCCCACCAGCCCCTTCAAGGATAAACTCCTTTTCCAAGAAGGCATCGTGTTTCACAACAAACACCTTTTGCTCAGTAGGATTGTACAAATAGTATCCAAACTTTCTTTAGGATATCCCACAAACATGCACTTATCAGATCTTGTCCCAATCTTATCATTTTGAAACCTTTTCACATAAGCTGGACATCCCCAAATCTTAACATGCTTAAAACCAGGTTTCCTCCCTATCCACATCTCATATGGAGCCTTGGGGACGGATTTTGAGGGGACCTTATTTAGTAGATATGCAGCCGCTTTTAGGGCATAACCCTAGAATGAAATTAGAAGATCGATAAAACTCATCATGGAATGATCCATGTCCAACAATGTTCGATTTCTCCGTTCAGATACTCCATTTAACTGTGGTGTACTTGGTGGAGTCCATTGTGAGATTGTACCGTTATCTTTGAGATAATTTGAGAAACTCACGCTTAAGTATTCTCCACCCGTATCTGATCGAAGAATCTTAATACTTTTGCCTGTTTGTTTCTCTACTTCACTTCTTAACTCTTTGAACTTTTTAAATGATTCATATTTGTATTTCATTAAATACACATATCCAAATCATGAGTGATCATCAGTGAAAGTAATAAAATAAGAATACTTTCCCCGTGCATTCGTTGTTATAGGTCCACAAATGTCTGTGTGAACCAACGCTAACAACTCTGTAACTCTTTCTCTTTTTCCACTAAAAGGAGATTTAGTCATTTTACCCATGAGACAAGATTCACAAGTTGCGGATAGCTCCAAGAGCCCATCCTTATGCAACTTGGATAATCTTGTTTCATTGATATGACCGAGTCTACCATGCCACATATAGGTATAATTAACATCATCTCTTTTCTTTTTCTTAGTTTGTTCTATTTGAAATATATTTTCATGCAAATCAAGTATGTAAAGTCAATTTCGTAAATTACCAACACCATATAAAATATTATTTTTATAAATAGAACAACTGTTGTTCTTTGTTATAATTTCAAATCCATCCATATCTAATACAGAATTTGAAATAATGTTTCTAATGATATTTGGAACAAAATAACAATTATTTAAATAAATAGACTTGCCCGTAAGCAGTGCTAAACAATAAGTTCCTACAGCTAATGCAATAACCTTGGCTCTATTTCCACTCATAGGATAACCTCATCCTCGTTCAGCTTTCTACTTCTGACCAGTCCCTTCACAGTATTACATATGTGAGAACCATAGCCGATATCCAATACCCAAGTAGAATTTTGACTTTCGAAAAAATTAATTTTAATAATAAACAAACCTTGATTGAAAGTTAAAGCTTCTCCAAGCTTCTTCTCTGCTAGAAACTTATTGCAGTTCCTCTTCCAATGACCTGGCTCAATGCAATGGAAGCACATTCCTTTGCTAACTGGATCAGGTTTCTTTTGTTCCTTTGTGTTCACCTTGCCCTTAGCCTTCTTAGATTTCTTCTTTTCAGAATATACCTTGGGCCTATTCCTTTTCTTGGAAGAATCCACCATTAAGACATGGTTCTTCTTGGACGGGAATGACCTTCTGCAGTTTTCAACATGTTAAGTAATTCAGGCAAGCTGACATCTAACTTATTCATGTGGAAATTTACAACGAACTGCGAGAAGGTCTCAGGGAGTGACTGCAAGACTAAGTCTTGACTTAACTCCCTATCCATGACGAACCCAAGTTGTCCAAGGCGTTCAATCAGATTGATCACCCTTAGAACATGAGTCTCAACGGCAGTGCCCTCGGACATTCGAGATCGGAAGAGCTACATAGATATCTCATATCTAGCAGTCATACTTTGTTCACCATACAACTCCTTGAGGTGAAGCAACATAGTAGGAGCATCCATGTTTTCATGCTGACACTGAAGCTCGTTATTCATGGATGCGAGCATGATGCATTGAGCCATAGATGCATCATCTTGCCACTTTACAATCGTGGCAATCTCTTCCTCAGAGGCTGTTTCTGGAACAGTTCCAGGGGCAGGTAAATTTAGGACATAAGAAATCTTTTCAGCAGTGAGAACTATTCTTAGATTCCTTAACCAGTCCGTGTAATTTGGTCCGATTAGTTTGTTAGCATCAAGTATGCTACACAGTGAAATTAGTGATTTTAACATTTTTAAATTTCTATATGTAAAAATATAACATTTTAGGAAACATTCATTTAATTTATTTTATATATCAAAATAAATTAGGTCTTATTTTAAATTGGTATCTCCCACTATTTTCTTCAAACTATATTACCCTCACTTATATAGTTCGGCAATATCTAATTAAAAATTTGCTAGTGAGAATAAGGATACCATTTCAAATGTATATAGTCTTGTGTGTGCACAACAAACGATATATAAATAAATAGGTAGACAACTCTTGTCAATTACATCGACATGTAGCTCCTTATATTCTGCCTCTTAGATCATAATGGTCAAGTGTGTGCACATCTGAACTAAAATAATTTAAGTTAAGTCCAACCTAGCACTCCATATATTCAAAAAAGAAAAATATTGTCCTTGTGTGTGCACAACAAAACGATATTGTTCAATTAACTTTATAAGCATCAAATGTGATTAAATTAATATCTTAAATATGCAATACTCGCCTTGTGTGTGCACAAAAAACTCGTATTAAATATTTAATACTCTAGTAATTTATCATGCTAGAAGGCGACGTTCGATATTCCAAATATCTTTGAACGCTTTAGACTTAATATAATTTTTTTGATGGGTTTGTTATTATTTGTCTCATCTTGTTTAGCGCGCATGCACATATATATATAAAATACGCGTCATTTTATTAAACATGCGAAGCATGTTTTGCATAAAATATAATATATATAATACTTAGCATGCACATATAGAATACTATATTCTACCCGGATTGATTATGGACTTTTATTCTAGTTTGGTTCACTCGAGCCACCAAGTGAACCAAAAGGTCAAACCTAGGGGTGCAAGAATTAAAATTTAAATATAACAATTACATTTAAACACGGGCTCCATTACAAATGAGTCTTCACGCGCTCCTTGCTCCTTGGTCTCCAATTTCTTCAAGATAATTCTGACTATTTATATTACGTTAAATTATTTAATTTAAATATAAACCTTGATCAACAGTCAAGGAGAAGTACATAGGAGGGAGATAGAATTTTATATCAAGAAAAAAACCAGAGAAGTCGAGGTACACAAACCCCATTTAATAAAACTCATTCAAACATTCAACTAAAATAAAATCCAATCACATTGGTCAATAGTCCATTATCAACCCCATTTATTATCATACATATCACCATATACATCAATAAATAAATATTCATCTCATGAATAAAAACCATTTTATATATATATGAGTGTCATTTAATGGGCAATTTTAAATTGTATGAAATCCAATTTCAAGATTAAAATAAACTCTTTATTTTAATTATAAAATTATTAAGAATATTATATATATATATATATATATATATATATAATAGTCGTATAGAGGTATATATATATATATATATATATATATATATACTTATTAGTAGTCACTTTATATATATTATATATGCTCAGATGGAAGAAGACCAGTGGTTGCAAGAGAGATACCACCAGTTGTCCCTGATAGATGAAAAAAGAGCTACAACCATATTTCATGGGTAATTATATCAGCAAAGGATTGCTCGATCATACAACAAGAAATTTCGACTTCTATAATTTAAAGAAAATGATTTGGTACTGAAGAAAATTCTTGCCAATCAAGATGAAGCCAAAGGAAAGTTTGCCCCAAATTAGGAAGGCCCTTTCATTGTCAAAGAAATGTTAACAGGATGAGCCATCAGATTGCAAGAAATGGATGGGAAAGAATTTCCCCAGCTCATCAATTCAGACACCGTGAAGAGGTAATATGTCTGAAGCACCTGCAAGCCATCATCATGGTCCTATGAAAAAAAATCAAATCAATTCAGGTTTTCACTAGAAACCTGAACTACGAATGACCTGATCTCCCTCAACACGGGAGTACGTAGGCAGCTATTCACGGTGCGGTCAAACCAAACAAAAATTTCAAAAATCGCTCAAACTAAGCTTAGACCTAATTAAACAATTCTCAAACCTTTCAGGCCAAGCCTGAACTATGAATGACCTGATCTCCCTCAACTCAGGAGTACGTAGACAGCCATTTATGGTGTGGTCTAACCTTCAAGAAAAAACTCAAAAACCTAATCAAAAACCAGTCCCAAGACACCAAAATCCATATAAAACACAAATACTATCAAGCCTCCCTAATCAACAGGCCCTTCTGAGGTACTCTCTGACATCTCAATGTCAATCCATCAAGGAAAAGCTCATAATACATCAAGACAGCATGGTATGAAAAAGTGGTAATCACTCAGTAATGACAATACATATCCAAAAGGGAAGTGAACCAAAATATATTTCTCTGCCATATAATACTGTTTAATATATCAAATGTATCCTATATATGACAAAAATGGCTAACCTAGTCTTTGTAGGAAAATGAAAGCTAGTCTATAAACCCGCTGATAAACGGGATAGCAAGTCCAACATGGCATCCCTCTCAGAAGATGGAGGTGCATCTGTAAGCTCATGTCCTAAGGTCTCCATGCGAGCTAGAAGATCCATAGCCATCTATATAGTACTACTATGATCATCTATGAAGACACTTATATTAGCAATGATGCCATGTGTATAGGACCTGAGTGCAGTACTATCAATGATGTAAACATCCCGGGTAGCTAAAGCCTCATCCCTCTCAATAAAAGCAGCATCTCGAGCAACTAGAGCCTTCTCTATCTTAACAAAAGTTGCGTCCCGAGTAGCTCGAGCATCGTTCCTATCAATAAAAGCTTCATCCGTGCCATAAAGGACTGTCAACATCAGTGCTCTCGCCTGATCCCTCTCAAAGGTCATCCGAGCTAATAAATCTATAAGATATGGATCCGCCGCAGTAGGAGTGCTAGGGGGTCATTGACCAAAGCTGCTGTCAAACCAGCGAATAACTCGTCCTCGGTGGGAGAATCAGGGTCCTCCATAGGCTCCTCCTCATCAGAGTCAATACTCAGAGCTGAGTGAACAACCACGAACGATGCAATGTCTGCAACCAACCATGCAGAATACTCTAGAAAATGACCCGGATGAGTAGTCAAAAAATCAGCCCTCTCGCGACGAGTCCAACAATCATAAATCTTGGTCAAGTCAGCTGATGGCAAAGACAAAGCTGATAGCCGCTGATCCAAAGCCCCCTCAAAGTGGTGAATATCCTGAAACTGATCGAACTATCCCATGACAGCTAGTGGATGATATGTGGTCACCCTTCTCAAACCCGTTAAGGGTAGATAATCCATGCAAACTGCGCGAGTAATGAAGCTATAAGGAGAGTTGAGCCCTGAGCAGGGCAAGATCACAAATGGATGCTCGATCGTCGTCAAAAAGGCCAACCACGATGCCGCATATGTACACTCCGCCGGCTAAAAGGAGTAGGATATGGTTATTTCATGAGTAAAACAGAACACATGATGTCTAAAAGCGCCGATGGGTCTCAACTGTGTCATGAACCACACGTACAATAAAATGACACTACCCTTGAAGAACCCCACATGATGGGTACGACAAAATGTAGCCAACCTCAAGGTCTCTACTAGTATCATGAGCAGGATGGTACAACTCTATCTAAGATCACGAACCACTGTGATCAAGCCAATATCTAAGTGGTCCATATACAATGGCATATAAAGGTAAGCTGTGAAGCACATCAACAGAACATCCACGCGTGAAACCTGCCACTCACCTACAGTGATGATAAAGTCTCCTTAGAATCATGCATAGCTGTCCAGCCGGCCAAATCTATTAATTAGGAAGTCTAGGGACACCATGATAAGTGGATTTTATGACCATTTATTCGGATAGTAACCAACTCATTCTATTGCTTAAACTCAAGTATCGTTGTGCATTTTATGTGTTTTTGTTTTGTTTTGTGATTTTCAGGTTTATAAACTCTCCGGGTGCAAATTGAGCTTAAAAGGGAAAAAGAACACTTAAATGGGGAAAAGCACTGAAATGGGCTTAAAGCATAAAGATAGCATGGGTGAAGAAGCAATGAAGGTGATGCCACGGGTCTAGAGGCCAAAAGGAGCAAGAATGGAATAATGGCATAACAATGGGAAGGAATTGCAATCCGGACATCGTTTGGGGGGTTTATATTCATTTCATGTTCTTGGATTAAAGATTGGGTCATATTTTAGAGAATCTTATAAGCTTTCTGGAACATCTTGAATCATCCAAATCGGAGTTCGGAGGCGAGAGTTATGCCCCGTATACCAACGGACGTCAAACCTCACGGTTTTGAGTTTTCATGCACAGCTGTCACTTGGAGCTCAATTTCAGCCTTCCTCCATCCATTATTTCTCAATGCTCAAAGAATGAAAGTTGTAGAGATCTTCAATAGCTTCGATTTGACAGGTGGCAGGCCTCGTAACTCCTCCCGGATCAAAAGTTATGGCTGTTTTACCAGAGGACTCTGCAGCAGAAAATCCCTAGCGCGGGCGCGCGGATTTCTAGGCTATTTTGGGCGCGGCCGCGCCAGTCCCCAGCCGTGCCAGACTTGACTTTCTAATTGAATGGGACTTGGCTTTTGATTGGGATATAAGGGGGCTCGTTTGGGGCAAGAAAGGGTATCATATATTGGTCCTAAGCCCTAGTTCCTCTCTTTTCTTCCTTTACATCTTGTTTAGTCTAGATTAGGAGTAGATTAGAAAGTTGATTAGTGCTAGTTTAGTTAGTTAGTTAGATTCTAGGGTTTTGTTAGTGTGTGAAGATTGAAGCAAGAGGATTGACATCAAGGGTCCAAGCTTGGAGAAAGATTTGCAATTTCTATCTCATCACTCTCCTTGTATTCAATTTGAATTTGGATAATGTATAATCTACTTGTGGATAATATATTCGAGTTGTCTATGACTTAAATCATATTTTGAGGTTTCAATGGAACCTAATGAGTTGTTTAATTTGATATTCCTTCCATGATGATCTTATTTGATTACTATGTGTTTGTCTATTGCGAAGTATGCTTTCATTGCTTAATTGAGTCGTGACCAATTACTGTGATAACCCACATGGGATTGAAAGACAAAGTGCGGGTTTAGATCTAATCGTAGTAGCGGGTGATTGTGCATTCACATGGCGTTGGATGTATGATTTGTGCCTAGGATAGACATATACCGAAGCGCCGCTCGTAGTCAATAGAGGACTTGACCTTAAACCCTATTTATTTGTAAACACCATAGACATATAGGGGTTTAGATAATGTGGGTGTTCACGTACGTTCTATCATCTATGGATTGCACGTGATATGGATTAGGTGCATCGAAAGATGGCCTTCTCTTACCTTTGTGTTCTCGGCTAATAACTGTAATGATTAATTTAACCTAATTAGAAGTGTGTCGACTTAGACGAATCATTAGGGGAAATTAGAATCTCTTATCTTCATTATCTGATTTTAACTCTAGAATTAATTAGTTTAAGTTGAATTTCTTGCCTAGTTAACTTAGTTTAAATTCATTCTCTTTACCGCTCGTTTAAATAAGACTGAGATGATTATAGGCTAGTGGTTTGACGATGTTTTATCTGTTAATTCCTCGTGGGAACGATATCTGTACTTACACTTTATTACTTGTTGACCGTGTATACTTGCACGAATATATTGATCGGTAAAACGACCAACAAGTTTTTGGCGCCGTTGCCGGGGAATTAATTGGATAACTGTTTGCCAACATTAGATTAAATCAAATTAGTCTTACTTTAAACTTTTTATTTTTGTTTAATTCTCTTCTCATATTCTCTTTTTAGGTACAATGGGCTTAAATTTCTATCCACGAAACTGTACAAAACAAGAGCAACCAAGGGAAGCAAGCACTGATGGACTCGACCCAATTGCCACACTCTCAGCACAGTTAGAGGAGCTCTTGAGGAAGCTGGATACTGTCTCAGCTCAGCAGAATCGAGAGACGGCAGTGACCTATGACTACGGTGCTGGGAGCTACGCGAGCCATCAGGAGCCTATCAGTTATGTACAGGAGCAGTATGGGGGTGGTTATTCCTACAGTGAACCTTATCCCGACTATCAGCAAGACTGGGGGTATCACCCAGATCCTTCATCAGACTACTATCAAGACCAACACTGGGATCCAAATCTCGCATATGCCCCAGAATGCACCTTTCAGACTTCAGTTTTCGAGCCTCAACACAATTTTGAGGGTGACACAGAAAATGCAAGCTTGGAGGAAGGAAGTGGCATAGAATCACTAAAGGACATCTTGAATGAGCAACAAAAGTCATTCAAGAGTATTCAGAACTGGGCAGAGCAGATTAGCAAGGCCTTGATGATAGAGGATGAACAAGGGATGCAAAACCATACTGTGAGCTATCAAGAACAATGCAAGCCAAGTCCAACTTATGCACCAAACCCCACTTATCCATCACCATATTTGCAAAGAGAACAGTCAACATTGGATTTCATGTATATGAGCTTAGCGAACCAAGAGGAGGTGATTAGGAGCCATGAAGAATTGAACCAAAATTTTCAATATCAGATGGCCCCAATCAACAATGCTCCTACCTATGAGACTCATTACATGGAGCCCGTGGCTGAAATAAAAAAGGAAGGATTGGATAGTTTGTGGGGGAACTCATTAGCATCAACATAGGAGACCTTGGTTGAGCAAGAGCAATCGATTGTGGATCTTCAGATTTGGGTGGAATAGATTAGCACGATTTTAAGGAAGAAGGAGGTATGTGAACAAGAGACAACAATGCCAGATTGTGTGCCTCCAGTGATTGAAGCTGTAAGTTATGATCCCCATACTACATGGTGCTATGACATGGGTGCAGAAACTGATAGAGAATCCGAAGTGCACTTGGAACTGGACGAACGAAAGGAAATGGATATCAAGGAGCCAATTGGGGCTGTGGAGTATAAATGTGAACCAACAGTGATAATCCCCCAAGAGTCGCCTCCGCCTAAGTGGAACAAGCCAGTCAAGTTTACACACCCTTGCCCCCTTGGTAGCCACATTTCAGAGCCGGATCTCAATAATATGAGAGAATCTGCAAGCTTCAAACCATGGTGGTCAGAAGAGAAGAGAATAGAAGAAGAGTCCGTTGTGTGGTCTATACCTCCATGCCTCGATCATTTCACCTACACAACAGAACCCTTGCCTAGCTCCCCAACCTTCAGGACGGAGAATCCTTGTTCATATCATGTGCTAGGTAGTTTAAATCTGCACCCTCTCCTGCTGGGAAGCCGCCAAAGTCACACAGTAATTCTGATGGATGCAGGGGTTCTGCAGTATCGTCGGGGAGTTGGGTAGCCGTGGGCAGACACAGTCGAGCTAGAGGACTATAAATCAAGCGCTAGATGGGAGGCACCCCATCATTTCTCTTTCTCCCTCCTTGTTTAATTCTCCATTTCTTGCTTTCTATCATACTTCCCTCTCCCTTGTTTAATTATTATTAGTTTAGTATTTAGTTTAAAATTTTTGAATGCTCGTAGATTAGGAGTTCCATGCCTACATTTTTGAACTTAGGCATTAGTGCATATCTTTTTGGGACCATGAAGCTTATGGCACATATTTTGATACACTTGCACATTGTGTATACGCACTTAGAGAATTTTTTGGGAATTTGAATGCATATATCTTTCCATGTTTAATTCTCTTGATGTAAATAGTTAATATACTTTTGTTAGTATAAGAGGGCTTAATAAAGATGTTATGCTTTCTATCAGGTCAAAGTTGCTGGATAGAATGCAAGCTCAAAGCCAACCTCATTGCCTAGCAAAAATCGCAGCAGAAAAATCTGATGGCCCGCGTGGCCGCGCCACATGCAGACTGGGCCTGACTTGCAGATTTTGGGGGGCACCAATTCATATAAATTATCAACAGCACCCAAGCCTCAGCCCTCTAATCCTAAACCCTCAAGTTCCTTCATACAATCTCCCATCTCTTCCCTCTCATTCAATCCCCACCACTACAAGCCTTAGTTTTGAAAACCTCCTACCTCCTCAATCCAAAGTACCAATTCTCATCCGCCTCATCCTCTCAACCTGATCAATTGGGATAGTGAGTGTGGGATCTCTAGCAGAGCAAGATTTATATGGAGTTGGGTTGGTTCATTGAGTATAGTGTTAAGCCGGGTTTTTCTTACCAAGAGCAGAGAGAGAGACGGGGAAACTTCTGAGAGGATGCCATTTCATTTTATGCAGTATCAGAAGCTAAATAGGGGAGTTTCTTTTTACCTTTACCTTCAATGAGGACATTGAATAGTTTAAGTTTGGGGGTATTGGTTTTATTTTGTATATAGGGTAGTTGCATTCATATTGCATATTGTGTTTGTTTATTTAGTGCATGTAGGTTGTAAATAGTTAAAATTTGTGAAAATTTTAAAAAATTTCTTTTGTTTTTGCATTCTGTGTTAGAGCATACTGCATGAATCCAGTTTTCAGTTGGTTAGTTATGTATGTTGCCTGTGAAGAAACTGAAATCACTTGATTGTTGAACTGATTTGAGACTTAAGCCTGATTTCATGGTCATATATGTAAATCCTTACCTGTCAGATACTGTGTAACCAGTAAGCACGATAGAGTAAACACCATGATATGCTAAGTTTAAATGTTTATATACTTGTTTTCTGGTGGAAAAACTATGTTTTAATAAAAGAGTTTTAGTTCGCATATGATAATAACTAGACTGTTAAAAGCTTAAGTTTGGGGGAAACAGGGGGTATGAATGCTATATGGGGAGATGGAGCGTAAGACGCACTCCCTTATGAAAAAGAAAAAGAAAAAGAAAACAAAAGAAAAAATTAAGAAAAAAAAATAGAATAAACACTTCGGCTACGCCGAGTTCTGTGGCCTTTGATATTCGAGCAAGTAAGCCCTCGGGGTGCTTCTACACCCAGCGCCCTAAGGCCGTCTGGTCTGGGAGTCGTTGGTCGAAAGCTCGCTACATGGATATCATTGAAGAGCCTAAGAGGACTAGGTATGGCACAGTCGATTGTGTACATGAGAAAGTGCGAATACGCCCTCGTGAGGTAATAAAAGCTTAATGAAAACCCCCTGTTGACTCTTAACTCTAGTAATACATGGTTTAGTTAGAAATTATATGATTTGCTGTCTTTCTTAAGTTAAATCTTGTTTTTCCCCTAAGAAGCATAGTATGTGAATTATTTGTCTGAATGCATATCTAATGGTTGTTGGGCACACAACGCACAATACATCAGTGCTGACAGTTTTGGATTTGCAGAATATGCCTTATGGTCTTCTTTTGGGTAGCTTATCTGTTCGACTATCTCGTGGTTTTTTGAGGCATTGCTTTGAAAGTTCAATACTGGCTGGGAACTTGGATTCGCATTCATGATAGCGTAGGTTGCATACACTGTAGATACTGCATTGCATCTTTTGCTTAGTTTTGTTTTGGTTGCTCGAGGCAAGCAACGTTTAAGTTTGGGGGTATTTGATAAGTGGCTTTTATGACCATTTATTCGGATAGTAACCAACTCATTTTGTTGCTTAAACTCAAGTATCGTTGTGCGTTTTATGTGTTTTTGCTTTGTTTTGTGATTTTCAAGTTTATAAACTCTCCGGGTGCAAATTGAGCTTAAAAGGGCAAAAGAACGCTTAAATGGGGCAAAGCACCGAAATGGGCTTAAAGCATAAAGATAGCATGGGTGAGGAAGCAATGAAGGTGATGTCACGGGTCTAGAGGCCAAAAGGAGCAAGAATGGAATGATGGCATGACAATGGGAAGGAATTGCAATCCGGACATCATTTGGGGGGTTTATATTCATTTCATGTTCTTAGATTAGAGATTGAGTTATATTGTAGAGCATCTTATAAGCTTTTCAGAATATCTTGAATCATCCAAATCGGAGTTCGGAGGTGAGAGTTATGCCCCGTATACCAACGGACGTCAAACCTCACGATTTTGAGTTTTCATGCACAGCTGTCACTTGGAGCTCAATTTCAGCCTTCATCCATCCATTATTTCTCAATCCTCAAAGAATGAAAGTTGTAGAGATCTTCAATAGCTTCGATTTGACAGGTAGCAAGCCTCGTAACTCCTCCCGGATCAAAAGTTATGGCTGTTTTACCAGAGGACTCTGCAGCAGAAAATCCTTAGCGAGGGCGCGCGGATTTCTAGGCTATTTTGGGCGCGGCCGCGCCAGTCCCCAGCTGTACCAGACTTGACTTTTTAATTGAACGGGACTTGGCTTTTGATTGGGATATAAGGGGGCTCGTTTGGGGTAAGAAAGGGTATCATATATTGGCCCTAAGCCCTAGTTCCTCTCTTTTCTTCCTTTACATCTTGTTTAGTCTAGATTAGGAGTAGATTAGAGAGTAGATTAGTGCTAGTTTAGTTAGTTAGTTAGATTCTAGGATTTTGTTAGTGTGTGAAGATTGAAGCAAGAGGATTGACATCAAGGGTCCAAGCTTGGAGAAAGATTTGCAATTTCTATCTCTTCAATCTCCTTGTATTCAATTTGTATTTAGATAATGTATAATCTACTTGTGGATAATATATTCGAGTTGTCTATGACTTAAATCATATTTTGAGATTTCAATGGAACCTAATGAGTAGTTTAATTTGATATTCCTTCCATGATGGTCTTATTTGATTACTATGTGTTTGTCTATTGCGATGTATGCTTTCATTGCTTAATTGAGTCATGACCAATTACTGTGATAACCCACATGGGATTGAAAGACAAAGTGTGGGTTTAGATCTAATCATAGTAACGGGTGATTGTGCATTCATATGGCGTTGGATGTATGATTTGTGCTTAGGATAGACATATACCGAAGCGCCGCTCGTAGTCAATAGAGTACTTGACCTTAAACCCTATTTATTTGTAAACACTATAGACATATAGGGGTTTAGATAATGTGGGTGTTCACGTACGTTCTATCATCTATGGATTGCACGTGATATGGATTAGGTGTATCGAAAGATGGCCATCTCTTACCTTCGTGTTCTCGGCTAACAACTGTAATGATTAATTTGACCTAATTGGAAGTGTGTCGACTTAGATGAATCACTAGGGGAAATTGAAATCTTTTATCTTCATTATCTGATTTTAACTCTAGAATTAATTAGTTTAAGTTTAATTTCTTGCCTAGTTAACTTTGTTTAAATTCATTCTCTTAACCGCTCGTTTAAATAAGACTGAGATGATTATAGGCTAGTGGTTTGGCGACCTTTTATCTGTTAATTCCTCGTGGGAACGATATCTGTACTTACACTTTATTACTTGTTGACCGTGTATACTTGCACGAATATATTGATCGGTAAAACGACCAACACACCACATGCCCCAAAGTAATCACATCTGCTGCGCCTTAAACCAGTCATATTCATGAACTGTCGTCTCATATCACTAAGGGCCATCCTAGCACAAGGCCGACCTAATGCCAAACCGGTGATGGGCTTATACTCCTCCAACGTAGGAGTCAGCTTATGGATGCCGAATCTGAAAACTTGTCGCTCAGGTATCCAGCAAGATAGCATGTTGTCCACAAAACCCAGTGGAACCTGGAAAATCAAGATGGCCATAGAATTCCCCAACATCTAATCAATTGTCACCCTGTCTGTGGGAGGCAAACTGTCATACCAGGATCTCAAAGAATATGCTATCAATGAAGGTGGCATGTGCATAATACGGTTAACGGTAGATGAAGACATCTATAGAACCGTATCATAAGATGATCCAGGGGTCAAAGCTAAACTCACCTATATGAATGCATATCCACGACATAATGCATGCATCATGATAGATAATAATGATAAATGACAATAGGATGCAATAGATAGGAAATATCATGCATTTCTAAATACACTGTCTACTAAAAGCATCATCTTTGTCTGCCACTAAAATGTAATTTAAAAAGTACAGGAAAATGGGGCACAATCGCCCAATGAGTAACAGAGGCCTATCAAAAGAGATAACGAGAAATGGGGCACAACCGCCCAATATCTAACAGAGGCCTATCAATAGATATAATGAGAATTCTATCAAAAGAAGTCTATAATATCTGCATCTAGACTATCAACCTGCCGCAACTCCTCTTGAGTCACTAAAACTCTACCAGAAGGAATGTCTGGTCTATAGAAGGGAGGATCTACACCAATAAAACTGCCAGAATATGGACCTCCTGAGGGGCCAGCTCCAGAGCTGGAAGGATCAAACGAATCTTCCTCTGAAGGATCCTTACCAAGGTGCCTGATAAAAAACGGTGCTTGTGACGCCTCCAAATTCGGGATCCGCCACTTGGTCTCTCAAATTTGGTTCAACACGTGCTCATGGTAATACATCACAATAATAATAACTAGAAATCACACAATCACAGCGAAAAATCTAATCTAGAATAATTTACAATGATTTATTATAATTATTCCCCCAAGTCTCGCAACCTACAATACTTAATAGATTACATAATAATATCAATTAACAACTTATTACATAGCCTAACTTAAGCTTAAACATAATCAAATCCAGTCTTACTACATCATCTTAATACAACATTAAAATATTTAAAACATAAAAGAGACAAGCTAATTGGTAGCCTTGCCCTTGCCCTTATCAACGCTCGAAGGTTCGCCCTGCTTTGCCTTAACTGAAATATTTTAGGGAAAGCAAGAATGGCACAAATTGCTCAGCAAGTAATATACAATAAGGGTTTGTAATAAAATTCTCAATTCTCAAAAGGGTTATAGTTCAAGGATAACATGAATATCAACAGCTTTCAAATATAGTCGCTAAGGACAGAATAATATCAATATGATTCAATAATAAATCAATTCAAGATTTCAAGATAACTGAATACTGAGCAGTCACTAAGGACCATGAACTTCTACTAGAATTAACAGTAATAAACTGCAAAATCCAACAAAAATAGGTACAACAGGTGATCAGCCTAAAGTATCATCGTTATGCATAACAATCAATCATACTTAAGTGCGCGCGTCGGTTCTCCGACAATTATATATTCCCTTCAAAGAAGGTTGTTCTTCTCAGTCCAATACAAGATCCCGCACCAATCGATTGGTTTTGGGTCGCTTTTTAATAATATAAGTCTAGCCGAATCAAATGGCATAGATACTTTCACAATATTCAAGAACAATACTAAGTTCAACATGAACAATAGCTTTAATGAAATAAAAGTTCAAGTATGCTAATTCAATTCAAACGATTAAGTAAAGAAACTAGTTCGCAATATACAAGGATAGAATACTTGCATAAAGTAAATGCGTCGGTTAGGATACTTGCACCGTAAAAGAGTGTAAGTTAGGAAACTTGCCTTATGCGTAGTTTACTCACGTAAAGCTAGCCAACACTTTCGAATTCCTATCGTAATACAATTACGTATATATATGATATTCATTAGTCATATAATTTAACTTCATATTTTATCTTCGAATATACGATCAACACATAAGCTAAGTTTTAACCTAGCTACACAGTTATATAGAATATAATTTCTATCCTTAACTTCCTTTTTTCTCAAGTTGATCATATTTATACATCATTACTATTATGTGAGACTACCACTATTAGCAAACATACTCGCATATTATTAATATCACATAAGACCACAATCAATACTAAATATATTTCATTTTAGCAAGTTATGGCATTCCCCTAAGTTAACCATCAAAATCGGGTTCAAGTAACATCGTAGCATATAATCATTCTTGAGTTCATTATCACAATTTTAACTTACATTTTACATGGTATTAAGGGATAGAAAAACCATGTGGTTATCATGCTTTATAACTTGGCTATATGTTTACATAGATGTCACATAATCTATTAATACACATGCTTATAGTGTTCACATTATTTATTCATATCTAGTATTGTTTAATACTTGGGAGCATGTTTTAAACTCATGTTATCATTATGTCTACTACATACGAATCATGTTTAGAGGCATATCAAACCCGAACATGCCATCTTAACCCTTTAGAATCTAAATACTCACGTGATGTAACTATCTTTTTGAAAACATGTTTAAGGTTTACGTTTCCAACTTACATTTTTATTAGTAAGGTTTACTAATAAGGCATAGCGTGTCCATGTTACATTATTAACCACGTATACACAAGTCATCATGTCCTTCATGCATTTCTAAACCATAATAACATGTTCAAAGTCCGAATACAATTATAGCACATCTAAATCCCCTTTTCATAATCTCTAAGTTCACTTAGCGAGGTTCACATGATCACATTTTGCTACGGAGCTTATATACACGAGTTAACATGCATCTCATGTGTTTCTAGGTCATACTAATGTGCCTCAAAAATCAGAACATCAATGTGTTACACACATGTCAAAGTTTGTTTTCAAAACATTGATTTTCATTAGGAAAGTGCACTAGTTAGGTTCACATGTTCATATTATATCACGGAACCTTTATCGATAAGCTAGCATGCACTTCATGTGTTTCTAATTCATACTAGCATGTCTCAAAAGTCAGAATGTATTCATGGTCTATATATGTTAAAGTTTGTTTAAGAAACTTGAGATTTATTTCAATGCTATTAGTCATTCCATTAATCTTGCATGACATTATAGCAACACATGTTTACTTTAACTCCATGTACTCCTATAGGCATGCTACTTATATTTTCAAACTTTTTCCAAAGTGTTATCATAAGTTCGCACGTAACAGCCTGGATCAGAAGCAGAATCTGGAACCAGTGACCGGCGCAGCTGCGCAGCGCCCCAGTTCAAAACTGGCGCAGCTGCGCAGGGCCTTGGCCAGCAAAACGCAAGTCTAGCACTGACGCAGCTGCAAAACACCCTAATATAACCAGGGCGCAGCTGCGCCATTACCTGTACAGAGCTGGAAGCTCCTGCTTCGGCAGACAGCAACCCAATTCATAAAATTTATTCACGAAAACAACCACATTGTATTCCAACATACTTATAAGTTTATTATAACAACTAAACAATTGTTCTATACCCCAATTACAATCCAATTCAACATGATCAAGATTTGAAACTTTGCCAGTGAACAAGAACGAAGAATATGGAATTTAGAATTATACCTCTTGAAACTTAGTTTGCTTAGCTTCTAACTTTCTGTGATTGCTAGATTCTTCTTTGAACAACAAACACTCAAACTTCAATTCTCAGAATTTTATGAGACAAAACATAGCAACGTAAACTTAGTAACATAGCTGCCAATTTATAGAGGAATGGTGGACTGGCTAAAGGTTTTACATGGAAGTTGGAACCAAAGTGTAGAAGAAGAACACATTGGTTTACAGTGGGTTGCTCAACCACCCACCATCAGCCATTCCCATAGCCAATGATCACAGCTTGGAAGTTACGTAATTTAGCCTTAGGCTACTGTTCATGTACTGTGAGTGTAATTGATGAGCTTAGATTTCTAGCAATGTGATTAATTAGTTCAATTTAGTTACTATACTTTCCAAAAATGGGTTTTAATGTACAATTATTACTATATTAGGAAAAATTAGGGATTACCTATGTACTCACATCATATAATCCATGTACATTCTTATCACTACCAATATAATCTTTTCAGATATTATCACACTATATTGTCTTATTTATTATTAAATTTTACCATCAACAACTGATTACAATATATTCATGATATATCATTTTAATGTATACTTACATACATATTGTCACATAGGTATCATGATGTATTCATAACATATAGTTTCAATATGTACAATCATACAATATGGTTTAAATATACTTGTATGGTCACATATAAGTGTCTCTCTACACTATATAATATAGTTGTATTCCACATACTTTATATATTCAAGTATTGCACATTTACACATAGAAGTTAATATAATCTCATCATATTAATAACTTACTTATTTATCAAATAAATAAATTATTTATCTCATTGATTAATTAATGATAATATTAATTAATCCATTCCTCATTGATTATTAATTTCCATAATAATCGATTAACACTTATATGATTAATTATTACATTAACAACTATAAATCTAAGCACAGTTATAAACACGTGGTTTATTATAATTATATTTCTTGCAATAATAATAGTCACATATTATTAATTAATCAAAGTTAATATTCCATAACCATTAATTAATATTCTACAATAGCAATTAACAATTAATATAGATTAATTATTTACTTAATAATTCTTCGTCAATTAATATAATTATTAATATTTTTCCATCACTGTGCCACACAAGGCTATCAACGAGTTTATTGCAAACTCCATAAATTTCTCAATTATTATAATTATTCAATTTTATATAATTGAATTAATTCATCTCATAACACAATATCATTTATATATGAATAAATATTCACTTCCATTAATATATTCATTTAATAATATATAAAAATTCTCAGGTATTAAAGTGATCGTAACGAATGAGAATTTTATATATTAGTTTTTAATATTTATTGAATTAAATAAATATTTTAATTGATTTATTTATTGAGTTAAATAAATAAATTATGTGATTGTGTAGAGTAATTTAATTAAGTGTAATATATTAATTAAATGAATATTTAATATTTAATCTAATTGGTGTGTAATAATTTAATGGTATAGTTCTAATTTAATTGAGATAATTAAATTAGATGAAGTTTATGTGATAATTGTTACATGAAATTATAATTAGCGAGTAATTATAATTGTTATGTGGCATTTTTATGTGGTTAATTGATGTTAGCTTTTAATTAATTAAATTAGAATGTTAAGATTTAATTAATTAAAGTGCAACATTAAAAATGTGTGCTAAATAATTTATTAAAAGAATAAAAAGGGTGTTTAAATTAGTTTTGCTAAACAAGGCCCTTGCACTTGTTTTAAATGAATTTTTATCAAACAATGCCTTAAGTTCAAAAATCTATTTTTAAAAATAAAGGGTTTTGGCCAAACAAGCCTTATGACTTTTAAAATTCAAAATTTTGTAACTTATATATGTTAAGTGGTAATTAGTATATGATATAATTATAGGTATTAATAGTTGACATTTATGTATATTATATAATTATATGTATAATATATCTATATGTCAGTTTACATTCTTTTTAAAACTACGTTAAGTTAGAATTGGTCGGAAGAAAGAACAAAGGAAAGAGAGAGCAAGTGTTAGAGAGAAAATATACAGAGAAAGTTAGAGAGAAAAGAAAAGAGAAGAAGAAGAAAGAGAAAGGAGGAAGGAAGCCAGAGAATCATCATCTTCTTTACTTCAATCAACAAAAAGGGTATAATTCCTAATTATTAGTTTTTAAAAGTATGTTTAATGTTCTTCGTGATTTTATTCTCTGTATATATGAGTTTTCATAAAATCGTATAAACATGATGTATATATGATGTTGTGTTTATAACATGTTTATATATGAATTGTATGCATAAATTAATGGTTTAATTCATATAAAGATGATGAACATGAAGAATTCATGTTCATTAAAAGTTACAGTGGATTGGTTTTGATAAATGACTATTTTAAAATCAAAATTTGAGTTTAATTGTTAATTGTTGTATAAATTGGTTTTAGATTATGTTAATATATGGAGATATGAATTCAATGTGCTTTGAATTGTATATTTTGATTGAGTAACAAATTCATAGTGTTCAATTTTATCAAGAACGCTGAAAAATGGTTTTTCTTCAATTTCTACAAAATTGAGAGTTTTAAATTGTGTGTTTTAATGTCTATATGTGTTAGAACATGTTAGAATCATGAATTGATGTTTCTACAAAAGTTTATGTGAATTGTATTGATTGAATTCTGAAATTTATGTGGAGAAATAAGTCGATTTGACTTTTCCTTTGCAAAGTTCATGAACTGTCAATCGTCTCTACGCAGTGGCGCGGTGGCGCCGCTCCCAAAGTCATTTGGAGCGCGGCCGCGCTGGTCCTGCAGATTGGGCAAAAAACTATTTTGAATTGTACAAAATTATAAGATTTATTATGTAATACATTATAAAGCATGTTGATAAAATTAAAATGCTAAATGGACAATAATAAATTATATTAATAAAATATAATATGTAATTATAATTTGAATAATTATAATTAAGAAAAATGTGTAATTTAAATTATAAATTGTTGATTATAATTTAATTAGTGCATGAATTGAAATTGATTAATTATAATCAAAGCAATTGTTTAATTTAAATTATAATTGATTTAATTAATATAAATGCAGAAATTTAGTTTGATTAATTTTAATCAAAGTACATGTTTAATTTAAATTATAATTTGTTTAATTATAATTTTATTTATATAAAATGTAATTATAATTTGATAAATTATAATTAAAGTGAATGATTAATTTAAATTATAATTTGTTTAATGTAAGATGTAATTATAATTTAATTTAATTATAATTAAAATAAATTGTTTAATTTAAATTATAATTTGTTTAAATTATAATTTAATTAATATGAGTACGTAAGTTTTATTTGATTAATTATGTGAACATGTGATGTAATTAATTATGTGATAATTAATTATTAACTTAATAATTAAAGAGGAATGAGTTAACCTAATGAGTTAACTAATTGTGTGAATTAGTTATGTGATAACTAATTTAGATTATTATGGTTAAATATATATGTGTAGGATTTATTAAAGAACGTGAGTTGTAACTGTAGCTTGCGCTTGAGTCAAGTTTTGTAAACTCAAACTTGTTATTGTTATACAAGTGTTTTAAATTCAAATATTTATTGTATTTGAGATTGTCCTTTTATTTCTGCAATGGACAAGTACTTATTTAAAGTTCATGAAATTATTGAAGTGACATTGACTTAATTGTTCAAGTAAGGTCTATCCTATTTTCGTATGCTTTAAGTTTAAATTCTAAAGCATAAGTTATTTCATAATTCGTTATTATTGAATTATTCTTGATTATTGTGAGTCGATTCAACTACTCCTTAGTTGATGATAGTTGAAACTCCAAATTTCCTTTTAGCTATTCAAACCAAACTTTCTTTGGTGCGGACTTGTATCAAATACTGAGATGAACAACCCTATTTATTAGGGGAGGTTACTACGCGAAAGCGTTAAATGTTTGTGCACAATACATGGTACGAAGAGCAAATCTCCCTAAGTACGAGTTGATAATCCATAGTCTAAATGACTGTTAAAGGTTTTAAATATAATGTTTATAACCTAGGACAAAGTTCAAGGTCTTATGACCCTCAGATGATTTTAATATTCGAAATTCTAAATATCGATAAAAAAATTATTATTCAATTCTTTATTGCTAACGAAAGTAAAGCTATTCAAATCTTTTAAAGTTATTCAGTTATGTCATATTATTGTTGTATTCCAAGTGAGCTTTTGTTTGCTCACTCTTTCATATTTAATAATCCCTTGCAGTTAAAGCCGAGAACGTTACGTCAACGAGTAAAGGGAAAGGCAAGATGAACAAGTGAAGACTTGTTATCTTTTGATGTTGATTGTAATAAGACTTTATGTTATATTTTTGTTTTCGCATTATTATTTATGTTAAGGTTAGATAAACCCTGCAATGATTTTGGATAAGGTTGTAATTCTTTTTTAAGGAATATTTTATTATTTATTCAAGGTTGTAATTTATTTTACATTCCTTATTATGGGTAGATGTATGTTCTATTTAGAAAGTGAACACCAAATCGTGTGGAAATGAAGTACCCGGATTTGGGGGTGTCACAGGTTGATATCAAAGCTTTAGGTTATGAACCTTAAGTGGGGAAAACCATAGGTAGTAGCCTTATAGGAAGATCGCAAAGATAGATGATAGCTAAAGATAATAAATTAACTTATGTGCTATGTGTTTACGTTCTAGTATTCGAAGAGTGTCGATCGATATCACGTAATAATTAAACTTTAAAATTTTCTTGTCAGGATGACAAACGTTGGAGAGTCCAGTCAGGCTAGAGAGGAGTTACCTCAGATGCCGAGGGACGAGGAGCTCCGATACATCCATGTTGTTTGGGAGCAGTTGGTTATCAAAGAGCCATCTCCATTGATCACCATAGCTGGTCAGGAGCATGAGCCAACATCTGATCTAAAGAATGAGGATGAGGATGAGTCAGAAGAAGAGGATGAGGAGGATCCTGAAGAGGAATTTCCACCTCACTCTACTAGTGTTGAGGTGTATGAGGAGATCTACGACCGTAACTTGGAACTTCAGGAACTGGTGGACGAGAGTCGGACTACCATACAGCAGCGAGACGAAACGATTGAAGAGCTGGATAGTGAGCTACGAGACATAAAGTGGGATCTATTCGAGGGTGAATAGGATGACACACTAGCTGAATTAGCAAAGTTGAAGAACGACATCCAGGAGGAATCAGCAAAGTGTGCCAGAGCGGAGGAAACACGCTTGAGGGCTATTCAACGAGCAGATCGAACTGAAGACGAGGTTGAAGCAAAGAGGGCCAAACTGAGGGAAACAAAATACGTTTTCCATAAGGCTATAGATAGGGCCCAGGATCGTGCCTTTTATTACCCAGCTTAGTTCCAAGGTTTACCATGGTATGTGGTGGATCGCAGAATGGTGTTTTGGGTGATGGAGGAAGAACGCAGAGAGGTTATGCGACGTCTTAACATGCCTAGACAGTAGAGCTATTATATTATGTGTCTCTTTATGTAATAAATAAATGTAATCCCATAATTGAGATAATAATGGGATGAGATAATAATGTAATCCTGCAACTTGTTTCAGTTCAGGAAAGATGATGTAAATAGGAGAGATGCTATCTATTCTATGTTGTTAAAACTACGAATGAATGAATAAAGAAGTTTATTGGCATGCTATGTGTTCAAGTGTGAATTATTGAAATATTTTAAATTGAACTTGAACATTTAAGAAATGAGTAAATGATCTAATAAGAATATTTCTTAACAGAAACATACCTCCTAGAAGAAGACCTACACGTCAAAACCCCGAGGGATCAACGAACAACAATAACAACAATAATGATGGGCCGAATCCAAACTCGGTTCAACAACTAGTAAACCTACTGATAGAAGCACTTGCAAATCAGCCGCCAGTGCAGGGCACAACGTTTAAGGAATTTAAGACTGTAGGATCGCCAGAGTTCCAAGGATTGGTGAATCCGATAGATGCCCAGACGTGGGTAATGGAGATGGAGAAGGTCTTCGAAGTGTCTAGGGTTAGCGAAGACCAAAAGACGGCATTTGCGATTTTCATGTTGAAGTCGGATGCTAGCTTCTGATGGCAGGCCAATAAGACCAGAGAGGGGGAAGGAGTGATACCGTGGGAATGTTTCAAAGAGATGTTCTTTAAAATGTACTTCCCCATTAGTTCGCAGGACCCGATGGAGATCCAGTTTCTAGAGCTTAAGCAGGGAGGAATGACGGTGTCGGAGTATACCGCGAAGTTTAATGAGCTGGCCAGGTTCGCTACATACCAGGTCAGTACCGACGCTAGGAAGGCGAGGAGTTTTGACTGGGGATTGAAGCCCTAGCTCTACTGCAAGGTCTCCATATTCCAGCTGAATACATTTGCAGCTGTGCTGGAAAAAGTCATCCTCGCTGAAGGAGGGAGCGACGCCGTGACTAAATTCAATCAAGACAAGAAGAAGAAGAATGAGACAGAAACCAAGGCTGGTGGTAGCGGGGCTATCAACCAGAAAAGGAAGTGGAACGATAACACTTCTGCGGGAAGTCAACTGGGAAACCAGCAGAAGAAGAAGATTGAAGTATGTGTGACATGCGGGAAGAATCACACTGGAGTGTGCATAAAGGGGAGACAAGTGTGCTTTAACTGTAGTCAAGAAGGCCACATTGCGCCAAATTTCCCGAACCCGAAGAAGGGAGCTTGCTACACATATAGATCCAAGGATCACATGGCTCATAACTGCCCGAAAAAGCGAGCAGTAGGGTCAACAGGGAATGGAGGAAATGGCAGCGGCAGCACTCTGACTATCCCTGGACCACTACAGGCTGTTCGACCCACTGCCCGGAAATTCAACATGACGGTGCAGGATGCTGTGCTGTCAAAAGATGTGGTGTCAGGTATTATTCCAGTCAATAGTATAAATGCATATATATTATTTGATTCGGGTGCTACTTGTTCATTCATATATGATGATTTTGCTAAGACCCTAGACTTACCTAAAGAGGAATTAGTTTATCCTTGAATATAGAGATTGCGAATAGGGAGGTTATTCCTGTTAGGTTTGTATACAAGAACTGCAGATTGGACATTAAGGGTCAGGAATTGAGTGTAGATTTGATTCCGATAAAACTTGGGGAATTCGATGTGATTTTGGGTATGGATTGGTTGTTCAACCATGGGGCGGTAATTGACTGTCAGAAGAAGTCGATAAACCTTACGACTCCATCGAAGTTAGTGTTCTATGGTAGCAAATCGCCTAGACAAGTGAGTTGTCTAACGATTATGCAAGCCAGGAAACTTTTAACGCAAGGCTGTGTAGGATATCTAGCCTACATAGTAGATACTCGTAAGGAAAGCTCGAAGGTAGAGGAGATATCAGTGGTTAGGGAGTTTGTAGACGTATTTCAGGATGATTTGCCAGGATTTCCGCCAGATAGAGAGATAGAGTTGGTAATTGACTTAGCGCCGGGAACTGCTCTGATTTCGAAAGCTATGTACAGAATAGCTCTAGTCGATATGAAGGAACTGATGGCTCAACTGCAAGAATTGCTGGACAAGAAGTATATTCAGCCGAGCATTTCACCTTGGGGAGCGCCAGTATTATTCGAGAAGAAGAATAATGGATCGATGCGGCTATGCATTGATTATAGAGAATTGAACAAAGTTATGATCAAGAATAGGTATCCTTTACCTAGGATCGATGACTTGTTCGATCAACTGAAGGGTGCTAGATACTTCACAAAAATTGATTTGAGAAGTGGGTATCATCAGTTGAAGGTGAGAAGGGAAGATATACCAAAGACGACTTTTAGAACTCGGTATGGTTATTACGAGTTCTTGGTGATGTCATTTAGTCTAACGAATGCCCAAGCTGAATTTATAGACTTAATGAATAGAGTGTTTAAACCATTCCTAGATAAATTAGTAGTGGTGTTCATAGATGACATCCTGGTTTATTCCAAAACTGAGGAGGAACACACTGAACACTTAAGGCTGACCTTAGAATCGTTGAGACGAGAGACGCTTTACGCTAAATTCTCAAAATGCGAATTCTGGTTGGAACGTGTGCAATTTCTTGGCCACGTGATCGACAAGGATGGGATTTCGGTAGATCCATCGAAGGTTGAGGCTGTAATGAATTGGGATCAGCCAAAGACGTCGTCTGAAGTGAGGAGTTTCTTGGGATTGGCGGGTTATTATCGAAGATTTATTCAGGACTTTTCCAAGATCGCAACTCCGTTGACGAATTTGACTCGTAAAACAGTTAAATTTGTTTGGACGGAAAAGTGTGAGGAAAGTTTCCATGAACTGAAGAAGAGGTTGAGTACTGCACCTGTGTTGTCTTTACCAGACAGTACGAGAAATTTCATGGTATATAGTGATGCCTCACATAAGGGATTAGGCTACATGTTGATGCAGAATGGCAAAGTCATTGCCTATGCATCGCGTTAGCTGAAGGATTATGAAAAAGGGTATCCGACCCATGACTTGGAGTTGGCGACAATAGTGTTTGCTTTGAATATTTGGAGACACTACCTATATGGAGAAAAGTGTGAGATATTCACAGATCACAATAGTCTAAAGTACATCTTTATACAAAAGGATTTAAACATGCACCAAAAGGAGATAGTTGGAACTGATCAAGGACTACGACTGCGAGATACTTTACTATTAGGGTAAAGCTAATGTCGTCGCCGACGCTTTAAGTAGGAAGGGTTGGGGGAAGTTGAGTATGTTAACTGATCAAGATCAGTTGATAGCAGAGATGGCTAAGTTAGAGCTGGAAGTGAAGTATCCGAAGGAATCTGATGAGAAGCTGTTTCAAGTAGCTACTGGTTCTACGTTGGAAGACAAAGTGAAAGAGGCACAGCATCACGATGAAGAATGCGAAAAGATCCGGAAGAGAATAGCTGATGGTGAAGAGTTCAAGTTCAAGATCGATAACAAAGGACTGTCATGATTTGAAGGAAGAATATGGGTACCGCCAGTACCGGACGTCAAAGAGGAATTTTTGAGCGAATCTCACAGTTCGAGATATTCGATTCACCCTGGGAGTACGAAGATGTACCAGGATCTCAGACATCATTTTTGGTGGCCAAACATGTAGAGGGACGTTGCTGAATGCATTGCTAAATGCTTAACGTGCTAAAAAGTTAAAGCAGAACACTAGAGACCAAGTGGATTGCTACAACCGTTGGAGATTCCGGAATGGAAGTGAGAACATATCACGATGAATTTCGTGGTTGGTCTTCCAGCAACTCAGAAGGGTTTCGATGAGATATGGGTTATAGTAGATTGACTGACGAAGTCAGCCCATTTTCTATCGATCATGATTAAGTTCAACTTGGATCAGTTAGCAAAACTCTATGTGAAGGAAATTTTTTCTCTGCACGGTGTTCCGGTGTCAATCGTGTCCGACAGAGATCCGCGTTTTACTTCGAATTTCTGGAGGCTTTTACAAGAGTGTTTGGGAACGCTATTGCGAATGAGTACGGCGTACCATCCTCAGACTGATGGCCAGAGCGAGAGAACAATCCAGACTCTAGAGGACATGCTGAGAGCTTGCGTTATGAACTTCAAAGGAAGCTGGGATTAGTATCTACTGTTGGTGGAGTTCGCCTATAACAATAGTTACCACGCAAGTATTGGCATGCCGCCTTACGAAGCATTGTACGACAGGAAATGCAGAACCCCATTATGCTGGGATGAGGTCGGTGAAAGTAAATTGTTGGGACTAGAATTGGTACAACAAATCGGTGAAATCGTGAAGCTGATCAGAACCAGATTGGTTGCTGCTCAAGACCGACAGAAGAAGTATACCGATCAACATCGACAGAATTGAGAGTTTGTAGCAAGAAGCTTCGTTTTCCTGAAGGTATCTCCCTAGAAAGGAAAGATTCGATTTGGTAAGAAGGGGAAGTTGAGTCCTTGATTCATTGGACCTTTTGAGATACTGCGAAAGGTTGACAAAGTGGCTTACGAGGTTGCGTTACCTCCGGAGCTAGATAATATACACAACGTATTCCACATTTTCGTGTTGCGCCCGTACAAACACGACTATAAGCATGTAATAGAATACGAGCCTTTACAGTTTGATAAAGACTTAACGTATGAAGAAGTACCTGTTCGAATAGTTGATAGAAAAGAACAAGTGCTTAGAAATAAAGTGATACCTTCTATTAAGGTAATCTGAAGGAACCACAGTGCTGAAGAAGCCACGTGGGAACTCGAAGATGTAATGAAAAAAACGTATCCCCAATTATTTGCTTAGCTATTTGTGTAACCCCTTATAGACCGATTCTGGGGACAAAATCTTTTTAAGGGGGGAAGAATGTAACAGAGGAGTTTTTTTTGTTGTTGTGATTCTGGGGACAGAATCCTTTTAAGGAGGGAAGATTATAACGAATGAGAATTTTATATATTAGTTTTAATATTTATTAAATTAAATTAATATTTTAAATGATTTATTTATTAAGTTAAATAAATAAATTATGTGATAGTGTAGAGTAATTTAATTAAGTGTAATATATTAACTAAATGAATATTTAATATTTAATTTAATTGGTGTGTAATAATTTTATGGTATAGTTTTAATTTAATTGAGATAATTAAATTAGATGAAGTTTATGTGATAATTATTACATGAAATTATAATTAGCGAGTAATTATAATTGTTATGTGGCATTTTTATATGGTTAATTGATGTTAGCTTTTAATTAATTAAATTAGAATGTTAAGATTTAATTAATTAAAGTGCAACATTAAAAATATGTGCTAAATGATTTATTAAAAGAATAAAAAGGGTGTTTAAATTAGTTTTGCCAAACAAGCCCCTTGCACTTGTTTTAAATAAATTTTTACCAAACAATGCCTTAAGTTCAAAAATCTATTTTTAAAAATAAAGGGTTTTGGCCAAACAAACCTTATGGCTTTTAAAATTCAAATTTTTGTAACTTATATATATTAAGTGGTAATTAGTATATGATATAATTATAGGTATTAATAGCTAACATTTATGTATATTATATAATTATATGTATAATATATCTATATGTCAGTTTACATTCTTTTTAAAACTACGTTAAGTTAGAATTGGTCTATAGAAAGAACAAAGGAAAGAGAGAGCAAGTGTTAGAGATAAATTATACAGAGAGAGTTAGAGAGAAAAGAAAAGAGAAGAAGAAGAAAGAGAAAGGAGAGAGGAAGCTAGAGAATCATCATCTTCTTCACTTCAATCAACAAAAAGGGTATAATTCCTAATTATTAGTTTTTAAAAGTATGTTTGATGTTCTTCGTGATTTTATTCTCTATATATATGAGTTTTCATGAAATTGTATAAATATAATGTATATATGATGTGTTTATAACATGTTTATATATGAATTGTATGCATAAATTAACGATTTAATTCATATAAAGATGATGAACATGAAGAATTCATGTTCATCAAAAGTTACAGTGGATTGATTTGATAAATGACTATTTTAAAATAAAAATTTGAGTTTAATTATTAATTATTGTATAAATTGGTTTTAGATTATGTTAATATATGGAGATACGAATTCAATGTGCTTTAAATTGTATATTTTGATTGAGTAACAAATTCACAATGTTCAATTTTATCAAGAACACTGAAAAATAGTTTTTCTCCAATTTTTACAAAATTAAGAGTTTTAAATTGTGTGTTTTGATGTCTATATGTGTTAGAACAAGTTAGAATCATGAACTGATGTTTCTAGAAAAGTTTATATGAATTGTGTTGACTGAATTCTGAAATTTATGTGGAGAAATAAGCCAATTTGACTTTTTCTCTGCAAAGTTCGCGAACTGTCAATCGTGTCTGTGCAGTGGCCCGGCCGCACCGCTCCCAAGGTTATTTGGAGCGCGGCCGCGCTGGTCCTGCAGATTGGGTAGAAAGCTATTTTTAATTGTACAAAATTATAAAATTTTATATGTAATAAATTATAAAGCTTGTTAATAAAATTAAAATGCTAAATGGACAGTAATAAATTATATTAATAAAATATAATATGTAATTATAATTTGAATAATTATAATTAAGGAAAATGTGTAATTTAAATTATAAATTGTTAATTATATTTTAATTAGTGCATGAATTGAAATTGATTAATTATAATCAAAGTAATTGTTTAATTTAAATTATAATTGGTTTAATTATAATTTAATTAATATAAATGCATAAATTTAGTTTGATTAATTTTAATGAAAGTACATGTTTAATTTAAATTATAATTTGTTTAATTATAATTTATTTATATAAAATGTAATTATAATTTGATAAATTATAATTGAAGTGAATGATTAATTTAAATTATAATTTATTTAATTTTAATTTAATTAATGTAAGATGTAATTATAATTTGATTTAATTATAATTAAAATGAATTGTTTACTTTAAATTATAATTTGTTTAAATTATAATGTAATTAATATGAGTACGTAATTATTATTTGAGTAATTATGTGAACATGTGACGTGATTAATTATGTGATAATTAATTATTAACTTAATAATTAAAGAGAAATGAGTTAACTCAATGAGTTAACTAATTATGTGAATTAGTTATGTGATAACTAATTTAGATTATTATGGTTAAATATATATGTGTAGGATTTATTAAAGAACGTGAGTTGTAACTGTAGCTTGCGCTTGAGGCAAGTTTTCTAATCTTAAACTTGTTATTATTATACAAGTGTTTTAAATTCAAATATTTATTGTATTTGAGATTGTCCTTTTATTTCTACAATGGACAAGTACTTATTTAAAGTTCATGAAATTATTGAAGTGACATTGGCTTAATTATTCAAGTAAAGTCTATCCTATTTTCGTATGCTTTAAGTTTAAATTCTAAAGCATAAGTTATTTCATAATTCGTTATTATTGAATTATTCTTGATTATTGTGAGTCGATTCAACTACTCCTTAGTTGATGATAGTTGAAGCTCTAAATTTTCTTTTAGCTATCCAAACCAAACTTTCTTTGGTGCAGACATGTATCAAATACTGAGATGAACAACCCTATTTATTAGGGGAGGTTACTACGCAAAAGCGTTAAATGTTTGTGCACAATACATGGTACGAAAGGCTGATCCCCCTAAGTACGAGTTGAGAGTCCACAGTCTAAATGACCGTTATAGGTTTTAAATATAATGTTTATAACGTAGGAGAAAGTTCAAGGTCTTATGACCCTCAGATGATTTCAATATTTGAAATTCTAAATATTGATAAAAAAAATTATTATTCAATTCTTTATTGTTGACGAAAGTAAAGCTATTCAAATCTTTTAAAGTTATTCAGTTATGTCATATTATTTTTGTATTCCAAGTGTGCTTTTGTTTGCTCACTCTTACATATTTAATAATCCCTTGTAGTTAAAGCCGAGAACGTTGAAGACTTGTTATCTTTTGATGTTGATTGTAATAAGGCTTTATGTTATGTTTTTGTTTTCGCATTATTATTTATGTTAAGGTTAGATAAACCCTGGGATGATTTTGGATAAGGTTGTAATTCTTTTTTAAGGAAGATTTTATTATTTATTCAAGGTTGTAATTTATTTTACATTCCTTAGTATGGGTAGTTGTATGTTCTATTTAGAAAGTGAACACCAAATCGTGTGGAAATGAAGTACCAGATTTGGGGGTGTCACAGTGCCCGCTCCAACTGCTAGGTCAAACTGGAAATCTGCTGCAAATGAGTATGCTCTCGCAGGCAAGCTATCCAGTCTGTCATTATAACAGACCTAAGAACCATGTTTTCCATGAACTGAGTGGCACGAGTTTGAGCCCCAATAGTGCGAGGACTCCACCAACGATAAAAGGCCTCTTGACTGTGAGGACCTTCTAATAAGGTGAAGCCATCTAAGCCCACCAGGGGAATATCTGTGACTGGCTGAGATAAGGGCCAACGTGCCTAGCAGGAGGAGGGAATGGAATACGGATCTCTCCTGTGACGCTCCTGATACCTCGATCTCCAAAATAGAGCTCTAGTCTCCATCGGTCAAAATTGGAATCCGACGAGTGGACAATATAAACTCTAATCCGGTCGTGAATCCATCCTCAAAACTGATTGTCAAAAAATTCAGGGTGTAAGGAACCCACGTAATGGAGTCGGCGGTCAATAGCTCTAAGTGCAAACGGGAATGGGTGAACCCCTTTGCTACAAGGACCTCCAAAAAAGTAGAATGATGCCAACGCCGTCCCCCCAGATATGTCTCCAAGCCCAAAGTAGTGGCCTGGCGTAGGCAAGGGAGCCTCTTATATGCCCAAAACTAGAAGTGCAAAAAATCAAATGTCCTCAACGATAAAGATTAACAAACACGAATGAGGGAGATTGAAAGGTGAAAGAGAAATTACTCACCAGTAGAAAGGGATAAATACCCAACCAAACCTCCGTTATGCCCTCAGAACGTAGGCGTAACCCACGAAGAAAATACGCGAAGGTGAAGGTGCCCTAGTCAAAATCCCTGATGCATTCCACATCTCGAGTAGCGCTAACTAGAGCAAAAGAGACCGTTGAGGAGTTGGTCGCTATGAAACAACCCCTGATGATGACCAAGAACTGTCGCCGAAGAATGCGATCTCCAACCCTCTAATCAACAGGCAGAGGCTCAGTCAAAGCCCCGCTCTAGGCATCAACACTCAAAGGCCCTGAACGGACAGTCCAACCCTTGATGGTCGTCGTAGGAACTCCCAGAAGGGATCAGACGGCAGCAGGTGAAATGTCAGCCACCAAAGGCACTAGCTTCCCTGTAAACTCTAACCTTGTGACGAACCGCCAATCCATCAGGGTCATCATAACCTCGCAGTCCAACAAATGGAGAGACTGGGTCTGGTGGAACCAATGCTCAGATAAAGCTCGTAGATAACCCCACGGGCAACGACAGGGAGGAATAGAGAAAAAGGCATCGAAACCCCAAGTGTTGACGATGGTCTGATACTCCGGATGTAGAGTATGATTCAAAGAATGGACGCTAAACCAGTTCCCCCTAGGCTGAGTAAAGTCGGGAACCTGCATCAAATTGCAAATTCAGATTAAACCTTTGTCTTGAAATGGAAAAAGAAAGAAAAGTCCATAATAGAAACTTCAGCCACCTCATTGGCATGAAGATAAATCGAACGATGGCATCTTAAATCGTCCAAAAGCTCTGGAATTGGCACAACAATGGCTGGAAGCTCCTTACGTAGAGCAAGAGCTGGAGCGAGATCCATAAAAGGGACATCCTCCTCGTCGTCTACGTTATCCGAACTATCAACCTGGATAGGACGAACCACTGACTCAGCAAATTGGCGAGGCTGCCGGGCTGGACGAGGCTGAGGGACATCAGAAACTCTCCTCCGCCTTACACCTGCAAAGACCCTACTAGAACTGCTTGGTCTATCTTAATCCATAACCTGAACAAAATCTCCAAATCACCTCAGAAAGAGTGAGGTAAGCCTTAAACTTACTACCTATTAAAATTAAATCATTGATTTATGCATATTCTAAGTCCTAAAGCATGCATTATTTAACAGACATCTCCAGTAAAGTTAAAATTACATGTTCAATAAATGCTCAGGTTTTTGAAATTTTTTTGCCAGAGTCTCCTTTGTAAAATGGACTATCCACATGCACATAGGCATGACTAGGTGGTCATTCAGTAGCACACCTACCCAAAATCATGAACATTTCATATATATAAAAAAACATCAAAATCAAACTCCCCATGGCAGCTAAATTACCATGTGTATTTTTAGTTGAAAATCCATGCTCATTTGTCCTCAAAAAAGATGAGTAAACTGGCTAAAAAGGGTGCCAAATAACTGTCTCAGAAGTCAATTTTTTTCACATCAAAACGTTTAGCATGGTAAAACATACACATTTACTAAGGATGAAATTTTTTATCAAGTCATATAAGCATGCATATTCACTATATTTTGTTTAGAAGCATTCTATATGAAATCTAACGTTTAACGGTCAAAACTTGAAAAGAAATGATGTAAACGTTATCGGAGTTGTGCAGAACTCAGTAGATCTGAAAATGACTGAAGAGGAATTTTTGGATTTTCTATATAGTTCAACTTGAAAATGTCTTATGAAAGCCATGAGGGGACCAAATTATTACCCATAGGGAGCCGCACCTCTACCTGTGGCAGCCGCAAGTAGACCTACGACACCCTAGGGTGGGTCCCACCCCCTTCAATTCGGTTTAAATGAAGTTAATGCGGAGTTTCTAGAAGCTAAAAAGTTAAATCAGGGAAAAAGTGCTACGCGATTGAGCAGAAATGGCCTGAAACCCTGATTCCGAGCGTCAAACTCCTGACGAAAGAAAATATTCATGTAAGCTATTGGTATAAACCCTGATTTGGTATCCGGAATGCCGATGATGAAAACTGCTAAAAACTGCCTCTGTTAAAGCATCGGGAAGGTCCAACATTGTGAACAGTGGGTTTTGAATGAGTCAAAGTGTCTAGATTTGTCTGAGGGTATAACTTATCAGAAAGATTCCCCTAACATCGAGATCAGGTAGGTCTGACATTGCAAACTATTGGCGATAACTCTAGCGTAGCATCAGGAGAAGTCCAATGATGAAAGCCGTTGAGAATTTCTTCAACGAAGATCAGGGTATCTAATATTGTGCAAACTGTTGGTGACAACTCCAGCGTAGCATCTTGAAAGATCAGGTGATGAAACCATTGAGAACTGCTTCAACGATGGTCAGATTATCTGGTATTGAAAACCGTTGGTGACAACTTCAGCATAGCATCGGGAAAGATCCGATGATGAAAAACGTGGAAAACAGTCCTTGGCGGGGAGAACTGATAATGGAATATGTTATTCAAATCCCCAGCCGAGGCTTCAAGACAGTTCAACCGACCGTTGTAAACTACCGTTTGAGTAGGCACCGAGAAGGTTCGGTGATGGTCAAACTCTGCAAACTATCGTTCGAGTAGGAATTAAGTTAGTTCAACCGACCGTTGTAAACTACCATTCGGGTAAGCACCGAGGAGGTTTGGTGATGGTCAAACTCTGCAAACTACCGTTCGAGTAGGAGTTAACTCAGTTCAACCGACCGTTGTAAACTACCGTTCGAGTAGGCACGGCGGAACTACCATTCGAGTAGGAATCAAATCAGTTCAGTCAACCTTTGTAAACTACCATTCGGGTAGGCATCGAGGAGGTTCGATGATGGTCAAATCGTTGTCAACCATTGTTCGAGTAGATAGTGAGAATTCTATCCCCGACAGAAACATCGGCACCAACCGAACAAAAATTCAAACCATTGGCAACAACCCTAATGTAGCTTTAAAAAAGCCGATGATGTAAACACGTGTAAGCTATCATCAGGATAGGCATCAGAAATCCCCAATATGGTCACTCATCAGAAGAGGAACATCCCCAGAGGAGGAAAAGTCAGAAAGCGTATCTGAAAATAGAGAATGTTTGTGACAACCCCAACGTCAAGTTCATAAATGTCCAATGGCATTAGCCAAGGAGGAGTCTTCCCCACAGAGATCTTGAAGACATCTCTACAATAATTCGTCTAATCAGTCTCTATAGCACCGACGGACATGGTAAACCATTGGCTTCAACCCAATGTAGCATCGGGAAAGATCTGGTGATGAAAGCTTTGCAAACTACCGTTCAAGTAGGCATCAAAAGAGTTCAATGAAAACCATCATGAATAACTCCATCCCCAACAGAAATGGCAGGAGCAGTTAGTGATGGAATAACCATGGCAGCTAACACCACAAGAGCATATAACATGCATAACATAGCATATTATGCATTGCATTACATTTGCATGAGTCATATTTCCAGTGTCTAGCAGTCTTTATCCTGTTCATTCCATTGCATTGCATAAACATGATAAAGAGGGGCATCTGTAGACACTCAAAATTTTGCATTCCTGTTACTAATCCTGCAGGAGGGCAAAAACATCTTTTACCTTCCAGAGATAGCCTTGGAAGTTTAGACCAAATCCAACCCTGGCTACAACACCGGGAGATCAAGTCAACCCAGGTGATAACACAGGGAGATCAAGTCAACCTCAATGACAACACTGGGAGATCAAGTCAGCCCAGACGACAACACCGGGAGATCAAGTCAGCCCCGGCGACAACACCGGGAGATCAAGTCAGCCCCAACAACAACACCGAGAGATCAAGTTAGCCCCGGCGACAACACCGGAAGATCAAATCAACATTGGCGACAACACTAGGAGATCAAACCAAACCCTGGAAACAACCCCGGGAGTTCAAATAAAACCCTGACGACAACCCCGGAAGATACAGTCAACCCCGGAGACAACCCCGGGAGACCAAGCCAACCTTTGCAGATGACCCCGAAGCATCAAATCATCCCTAGAGAAAACCCTGGGATATCAAGTCAACCTCGGATACAACCCTGAGGAACAACAGAGTCGGCTGGGATCAAACCTCTGAGACAACCCCGAGAAATAGTCAAAAATCCTATTAATCCTAGAGACAACCCTTGAAAGGGTAAAATGGTAATTTTACTAACTTAATATCAAATCAAGTCAACATCAATCCAAATCAATGCCATGAAGGTCATGTAGAACCATAACGTCAATCCCGAGTGAAAATAGCACAAGACAGCTCAACGGATGGACTGCAAAGACTCGAATATCTGGTCATGGACCCATATTCTCATATTTGGAAGAGGTCAAATCCTATGTCATTGTGTAGGTCTCGGAAAGGGCATTTTAGAAAGGTATATCACGCCTCAATCGGACTCCCGGATTGAAAGTTATGAAGGTTTGAGGCAAACAACGCGTTGGTCGGAGTGCACGTACTTCGAGACAACAGGACCCACGGGACTGGGGCCCACTCGGGGAGCCGCAAGTAGACTCACGGCTGTCGTGAGTAGACCCGCAGTTGTTTTGGTCTATAAATAAGACCCCCCCCCCACTAGCCAAAAAAATAGAGAACAAAGAAGAAAAGAAAGGAAATTCATCCCATTTCAACTTTTAGCCTTACCTGTAGTGCTCCAAACTTCAATTTTATTCTTCCAGTACATTTTTATACCTATATATACCAACATATGAAATTTTAATCGGTGGAAACAGAGTTTTGAAGCCCTCCAAGTGGTTTAAAGCCTTTAGCGCTATACACTATAAAATTTCTTGCGATCTGACGCTGTTTACTACTTTATCATATATATATGAGCGTATATATATTTTTATAGCTTCTGTTTTTGCCTGTATTCAAATCCGTGGCCTTTCTAGCTTACTTTTATGTATATATAAGTATATATATACGTTTTTAAGTGCTTTCACAGCCTGGATTTTGAATCTGTGGCTTTTATCGATTTAATATATATTTAAGTATATATATATATATATATATATATATATATATATATTTAAACTAACTTGTTTGGCCTGGATTGCTAATCCGTAGCCTTTTCAGCTTTAATATATATAACTAACTATATATAAATATTTATATTTAATTTAGTTATGCCTGGATTATAAATCTATGATTTTTCCTGCTTTCATATATATATATATATATATATATATATAACTATATATATATTTATACTAACTTTGTTAGCTTGGATTGTTAATCCGTGGCTTTTTCTCGTTTTAATATATATATAATTATATATATAATATATTTATACTAACTCATTTGGCCTGGATTGCTAATCCATGACCTTTTCAACTTTAATATATATATATAAGCATATATATATATATATATATATATATATATATATATATATATTTACATTTTTCAGTCAAGCTTGGATTGAAAATCCGTGGCTCTTCTCAGTTTTAATATATATATATATATATATATATATATATATATATATAAGTATATATATATTATTTATTCAATGTAATTAAATATATGTTTTAACTGTTCATTTAATATGAATCTGTTCTAATGTGAAGTTTGTGTACTAGATTCATCTAAATCTAGCAATTTCTAACTTTAAACTAGTTCAAAAGCTGTCAAACGGGAATCAGTGAGCTAGAATAGCTAATATTTATTTAAATCTAGCTTTCTTTCTAGTTTTGTAAATATTAAAGCGACTACGCGACCCTAGATCTATATCTAGAGGGAATGGAAAGCTTTGGCTACGCGCATGCAAGGATTTAACTGATGAATCCTTTGTCTTGCGACGTCTAGATTTTAATTTGCATTTTATTTCAATATCTCTGCTGTGCAGGCTTTTTGATAATATTTTGTGAGCCTAGGAATCACGGGATCTACGATTAATTACATGGATCTAGATCCGATTCCTACGATGGATAAATTTGCACTGTAAATACAGGTTGCCTGTCTTCTTGTAAATGTAAATCAGAGGGACCTTAAAACGGTTATCCGAATTTAAGGTCTCAGCATAGTAAAAATTGGTTTGTAGTGCTCGGGTCATTTCGATGGCTTTCATGCCCATAAGGAGCCCGACACTTGCATATATATTATTTGGTTGAGGATGCGTCGCATCCCAATAATAAAATCAAAATCAGCCAAAGGTAGGATAAAATAGAAGTATCAAAAGGCTTCAATTCCTATGCGAGCGAAAAGGTTTGAAAACTATCTTCCAAAACATCATTTTCATATCTTGTCTAAAAATGGACTTTTTATTAAATCAAACTCTTCGTATATAGGTCCAACGAAGAAAAACACTACTTTCAAATAAAACACGTAGGCCCAATTACTACAAGCACACACACACACACACACTGAAAATAAAATAAGGAAATTGAAAAGACGCGGTAACCGTGTTTCACGAAAGTCGGGGTGGGGGGGGGGGGTGCCTAGCACCTTCCCCCCGCTTAATCAAGCCCCCAAACTCTATGAATCTCAGGTTTCCAAGGTCAAGTTAAACAGAGTCCAGTAATTGGGCCTACTTGCAAAACTTTTCAAACAAAACTCGGTTGAGTTCGTACAAGCATTTCAAAATATACCAACTGGCGACTTTGTAAAATCAAACTTTTCAAATCGTCGACATTATATGTTGGCCTTTTTCTAAAAATTCACCCTTCAGATCAAACAAATTGAAAACATAAAAGGGTAGAAACACATTAGGGAGAGGGGGATCGCCAAAGATTTTTTCCCAACGTCGACACCTACTTTGCTCACCATAAAACTCTTTGAGGTGCATCAATATAGTAGGAGCATCCATAGTTTCATGCTGATGTTGAAGCTCGTTACTCATGGATGCAAGCATGATGCATTGAGCCACGGTAGCATCATTTTGACACTTTCTAAAAGTAGCAATATCTTTCTCAGAGGTTGAGTCTGCAACATTTGCAGGGATGGAAGAATTTAGGACATCAGAAATATTTTTAATAGTGAGAACTATTCTCAGATTCCGTAACAAGTCCGTGAAATTCGGTCCGGTCAGTTTGTTAGCATCAAGTATGCTACGCAGTGATATTAGTGAGTTTGACATTTTCAAATTCTGCATTTGAAAAAGATAATATTTTAACATACATTCATTTAAGTAATTACCAAAATAAATTAAGTCTTATTTTAAATTGGTATCTCTCACTATATTTATCAAATTATATTACCCTCACTTATATAGTTCGGCGAATCAAATTAAATGTATATAACCTTGTGGTGACACAACAAACTATATATAAATAAATAGGTAGACAACTCTTGTCAATTACATCATCATGTAACTTCTTTTATTTTGCCTCTTAGATTATTTTGATCAAGTGGTGACACATCCGAATCAAAATTATCTAAGTTAAGTCTAACCTAACACTTCTATATATTCAAACAGAAAAACACTGTACTTGTGGTGACACAAAAAAACAACATCGTTCAATTTATATATAAGCATCAAAATGTGATAAAACAACATCTCAAAAAATTAGGATAAGCCTTGTGATGACACAACAAACTTATAATGATTAATTGATACTTTATCGTTTTATCATGCTAGAAGGTGACGTTCGATATTGCAAATATCTTTTAACGTTTTGAAAGTAGTATGCATACAAACCAATCATATTTGATATAATAAAGCATATACTTTGTAATAATTTTATTCATTTATTAATAATAAAAGTTGATTAATAAAGGCGTTCAATTATCTACATGGTGTTGTTTTATAATATGTGATAAACTCATAGTTTTAAGCAATACTTTTAGAATTATGATGACGATCATGCTAATGAGATCTAAATTCTTAGATAGCTTAAAATTAAAATTGTTCTCAATCGTTTGATTACTAAAAAGGGGATTAGTGAATCCGGATAGATTGGTACATACGTTGTTTGCTCATTGGATGAGGATGATTGATCTCATGATCATTTGTGTGGAGACACTAGAGCAAGTATGTAGGTGCTTATTGGAAAATAAGTTCACTGAACGTGGCTTGTTAAGGAATACCTAATGGAGTTTTACTTTCCTATCAATAGGAATTCCTATAGTGATAGTAGTACAAGTGATCCTAAGACTTGAGATCATCATAGTATCTTGTGTATGATAAGTTATATTTTGACATGTCCCTTAAGATCCTTAGGGTATATCAAGGGGTATGCTTGGGTGTAATAAATTATATATAGAGATAATGAATGATCAATAAAGAATCTACCGCTTCTAGTAAACGAAGAGATATGTCCTATGTAATTCGATAAATGACAACCCAGAAATCCTTGCCTAAGGTGAAATAAAATTAGAAAGGAGTTTCTAATTTGCATTATTTGAAGTTGTGCATTTAAGAATTGAAATACATATAACTAAATAAAATAAGACTTGACAGTAATTTCATGTCTTATATTTAATTAGGACATTGTATGGTGGAATGATTGAATTATACGGTAACTATTTACTCAAAAGTTCTTTTATGATTAATATTGAAATCTATATTATCTGATAAGTCGTTCATCGCTAAGGGGGGCTTACCCTTATTGTAGAATAAATATTATTTATTTAAATAAATTATTAGTTTTATTTATTTATTTAAATAAGATTAGAATTCTTCTAATTGATTTATTCACAACCGGTTTAATATGGACAACCTAAAGGATCACATCATAAAAGAAAGAATATTTATTAAAGAAGCTAATGACATAATCGTAATAATAAGTTAAGTATATTTAATTTAATCTATGGTGTTAGAAGAAATTAAATAGCTTAATATTTATTATTTAATATTTTGGAAATATTAATATAAATTAATAAAAGGAGTCTTATTATTATTATTATTATTATTATTATTATTATTATTATTTAATTTTTAAAGGAGTTTGAGAATTAATTAATAATATACTCTCACATATATATATTCCTAATAAGATTAGAAAGCTAATTAATTAAAAGAGTTTAATTATTCCCAATAGAATTAGAAAGCATAATTAATTAAAATAGTCAAATTAATTAATATAAAACCAAAATCTGTAAATTATTTTGGAGGGTTGTCTACACCTATAAATTAGAGGAGTCTTATTTTGATTTAGGGTTAATGCTAATTCCAAGAGTTGGGAGAGTACACCTTTTATATAGAAATAAAAACTAGGGTTTTGCCAAATACCCACCTTCTTGAATTCTTCTTCTTTGGTTGATCACCTCTAGAGGCCAAACACTTGGGTGGCTAACGTTGATCAAAGGAAAGAATCAATCTGGTGGATTCAAGGAGAATGCGAAAAGGATTTGGAGTTGAACTCGTACATGAGGAAGCTAGAACCTTCAAGAATATGAATATTATTCTTAATTTTTTCGTTTAATTAATAATTGTGCATAAAGGAAAATCCGGGTATATGGTTTGTAAAATTTTAAAACTCTGATTTACTATGCTTCCGCTTATTTTATGCAATTTGATTGCGTTCATGAATTTTACAAACCTAACAGTGGTATCAGAGCCAAACCTTTATGCGAGTTATTTATTGTTTATATTCCATATATGTATAGGTATGTGTTTTGGCCAATTTATTGGGCATAATTTGTTGTATAAAATCATATTTTTGGGAAGAAAATACAAATCGCGATTTGTAATAAAATAAAAAAACCCAGAATTTCGACTGGAGCAGGCGGGGCGCGTGCCAGAGGCAGTGCGGGGTGTGCCGGATGTTGGGTTTGTACGAAATCATGACGCAATCAAATTGCAAAATTAGAGGAATCATGGTATATCTAAGTTTAAAAAAATTCTACAAAACCATTACCCGGATCATCCTCTATTTAAATTATTAATTTAAAACGATAAATAAGAAGTTATAAAATCATACCCTTGTAGAATGAAGCTTCCACAAGTACGAGTTCAACTCATTGTTCTTCGTGATCTCCTTTAATTTTCGGGTTAGATTCCTTCCTTTGATCAACGTTAGCCACCCAAGTGTTTGGTCTCTAGAGGTGATCCGCCAAGGAAGATGAATTATCAAGAAGGAAGGTGGTTGGCTAAACACTAGTTTTCTATCCTCTATAGAAAAGGATTACTCTCCAATAATTAGAATTGCATCATCTAATATCTAAAATAAGACTCCTCTTATATAGATATTGGTCAGCTCTTTTAATCCTATTAGACATAGGGCTTCATTTAATTAATTAAACTCCTTTAATTAAATAGGCTTCCCAATTATTTTGGAATTAATTAATTAAACTCCTTTAATTAATTTGCCTCCTAATCTTATTAGGAATAAATGAGAGTACTAATATTAAATTAATTCCTTAACTCTTTTAGAAATTAAAATATTAATAATTGTAATAATATTAATAAGACTTCTCTTATTAATTTATATTTAATATTAAATAATAAATATTAAGCTATTTAATTTATTATATCACCATAGATTAAATTAATTACACTTAATGCATTATTATGATTATGCCATTACCTTCTTAAATAATTATTCTTTCTTTTATGATGTGACCCTTTAGGTTCTCCATATTAAACTGGTTATGAATAAATTAATTAGAACAATTCTAATTTTATTTAAATAAATAAATTAAACTAATAATCTATTTAAATAAATAATATTTATTCTACAATAGGGATAAGCCTCCTTAGCGATCAACGACTTTCCAGATAATGTAGATTTTAACATTAATCATAAAAAAACCTGTAAGTAAATAGTTATCGTACAATTCAATCCTTCCACCATATAATACCCCAATTAAATATAAGACATGGAATTACTGTCAAGTCTTATTTTATTTAATTATATGTATTTTGATTAGAAAATGCACAACTTCAAATAATGCAAATTAGAAACTTCTTTGTAATTTCAATCTGCCTTAGCCAAGGACTATTGGGTTGTCAATTAACGAATCACATAGGACATATCTCTTCTTTTACTAGAAGTGGCAGATTCTTTATTGACCATTCATTATCTCCATATGTAACTTATTATACCCAAGCATACCCTTTAATATACCCTAAGGGTCTTAAAGAATAAGTCAAAGTATAATTCATTACACACAAGATACTATGATGATCTCAAGTCCAAGGACCACTTGTACTACTATCACATTAGGAATTCCTCTTGACAGGCAAGTAAAACTCTATTAGGTATTCCATAGCGAGTCACGTCCAGCGAACTTATTCTCCAATAAGCACCTACATATTTGCTTTAGTGTCTCCACACAAATGATCATAAGATCAATCATCCTCATCCAATGAGCAAGCAACATATGTACCAATCTATTCGGATTTACTAATCCCATTTTTAGTAATTCCACGATTGGGAACTATTTAGTTTTAAGCTTTTTAAGAATTTAGATCTCATTAGCATGATCAACATCATGATTCTAAAAGCATTGCTTAAAACTATGGGTTACTTATATATTATAAAAACAGCATCATGTAGATAATTAAATGACTTTAATAAGTTAATACTTTTATTAATAAATAAATAAGATCGCCTCCAAAGTAGATGCTTTATCATCATACATAATTGGCTTGTATGCATACTACTTTCAATCTTCCACTTGCACTAAAGTCAATCGCCATGGTATCTCCTACCCATCTTCTCTAAGTGATGATCAAGCTGCTTTTGTGTTAAAGCTTTAGTAAATGGATCTGCAATGTTGTCTTGAGAGTCTACACGCTTTAAGGTGACAGCTCGTCTTTCAATGATTTCTTTAATCAAAGTGCCACAACACATGTTTGGATTCAAGATGAGACTTAGGAACTATTCCTAGTTCTGTAATGAACTTTTCATCCCAAACATCAATTTTTAGCTTCACTTACAGTTATATACTTTGTCTTTGTCACAAAACCAGCACCCTTTTGCTGTTTGGAACCATTCCAATTCACTGCACCACCTTTCAAGGTAATGAATTACCCTAAGGTGGATTTGTTGTCGTCTTGGTTAGTCTGAAAAACTTGAGTCTGTTTAGTCCTCTAGTTTAATTCAGACTCATCATGTGTCATGATGACATCCTTAGTGTCAGTTAAGTACTTTAAGATGTTTATCACTGTCTTACAGTGATCTTCTCCAAAATATGACTGATCAACATCAATTCTCGTATATTTCATTACGTACATGATATTAACTCATGCGATCTCTCTTTTATTGAGGACAATTATAGAGAGATACACTCCATGGCTCATCATCATGAGACACCTTTTAGAGTTTGCCATGCTAAACGGCTTTAGCATCTAATGAATATATGTTCCTTGGGTTAATCCGAACATCCTTTTAAATTTATTTATATAGATTTATATCTCCAATGTAGGATGTTCTACCTAAATCATTCATGGAGGAATGTTTAGACAACTTTATTTTGATAGATTGTAGCATAGGAATGTTATTCTCTATCAGTAATATATCATCAACATATAATACAAGGAATGAAACAGCGCTCCCACTAACCTTCTTATACACACATGGTTCATCCTCGTTTTTGATAAAATCAAACTATTTGATTATCTCATCAATACAGATGTTCCATCTACGAGAAACTTGCTTCAATCCATAAATGGATCGTTGTAGCTCATCTATATGATTTGCTTCAACCATTGAGACAAATCCATTTGGCTCTATCATACATACATTCTCCTCTAATAATGTATATTTGAGGAAGGGCATCTCCACGTCCATTTTGCCAGATTTAGTAATAATAAGCTGCAATCGCAAGTAAAATCCAAATGGACTTAAGCATTACTTCAAAAATCCATTTTAGATTTTATGATCGTCTACCATTTCTCCGAGTCTTAATTACTCATAGCATGTTCATAATTCAATGGATCATCATCATTCATGACGTGTACCTCATCGTCATCCTCTATGAGGAATCCATACCTCTTAGGTATCTTCGGTACTCTTCCAGATTTACGAATAGGGTGTTGTACAGAAGGTGTCTCTACTTGGATAGGTTCATCCAATTGATTTGTAGTGATTTGTGATTCTTGAATTTCTTCAAGATCTATTTTTCCCACTAGCTCCTTCAAGGATAAACTCCTTTTCCAAGAAGGCAGCGTGTTTCGCAACAAACACCTTTTGCTCAGTAAGATTGTAGAAATAGTATCTCAAACTTCCTTTAGGATATCCCAAACACTTGCACTTATCAGATCTTGTCCCAAGCTTATCATTTTAAAACCTTTTCACATAAGCTGGACATCCCCAAATCTTAACATGCTTAAGACCAGGTTTCCTCCCTGTCCACATCTCATATGGAGTCTTGGGGATGGATTTCTAAGGGACCTTATTTAGTAGATATATAGTCGTTTCTAGGGCATGACCCCAGAATAAAATGGGAAGATCGGTAAAAATCATCATGGAACGAATCATGTCCAACAATGTTCGATTTCTCATTTCAGATACTCCATTTAATTATGTTGTATCTGGTGGTGTCCATTGTGAGATTATACCATTTTCTTTGAGACAATTGAGAAACTCACCGCTTAAGTATTCACCACCTCGATCTGATCGAAGAATCTTAATACTTTTGCCAGTTTGTTTCTCTACTTCACTTCTAAACTCTTCGAACTTTTCAAATGATTTAGATTTGTATTTCATTAAATACACGTATCCATATTGTCGACGTTGGAAAATTTAAGAATCCCGCGGGTCGGTTCCTAATCCGGGTTTCTTTAAATCAATCTTCTTAAGTTCTCTCTACCATTATTCTTTTTATTTAGGAAAAAGGCTTTGAAGGATTTTTTAGGAAAAAGGCCAACATGTATTTATGTCGACGATTTGAATGTTTTAACAGAGTCACCAGTTGGTAGATTTGAAAATAGTTGTACCAACTCAATCGAGTTTGATTTAAAAAGATTCCCAATTGATGGACACTGTCGAAACTTGATCTTTGAAATCAGAGTTTTGAGTTCGGGGGCTTGGTTAAGTGTGGGGAAGGTGTTAGGCACCCCACGACTCCCGTGTAAACATGGTACCGCATCTTTTTAATATTTTTCTTAAAATTGTGAATGCGTGAGTGAATGCTGTTTGAAAATTGGGCCTATTGATTTGATTGATTGTAAGCTTTGACAGACTTCGTTGAGCCTATATACGAATAGTTTGATTTAATTTTGAAAATCAGTCTTTGATTTGATTTGCAAAAGCATTTTGATTAGATTTGCAAAATCTTTGAAATTGAATTGACAGTGATGTTTTGAAAGCTGTTTATCAAACCCCTACGCTGACATAGGAATTGAAGCCTTTTGATACTTCCAAATTTTATCTTTTATAGCCTTAAGGCTGCATGTAAATGGTGATTTGTCAGGCTGCGATGCATCCTCGACCACAGAAATATACTAGTGTCGGTTTCTTCATGGGTATGAAAACCATCTGAGGGACACTGACACGGCAATTGACATTTTTTCATTATATTGAGACCTTAAATCCAGATAACCGTTTTAAGGTCCGTGTATGTACATTTTACAGAAAAATTGGCAGGGTACATTTGTAAACTGGAGTTTGTCCATCGTGGGAATCAGATCCCGATCGATTTGATCGTGAATCCCACGATTCCTAGGCTCACATATGAGTAGCCAATAAACCTACACAGTTCAAATTTGCAAAGAAATGGACATATTTGCATCATCACGTCGCAATGGAACCAAGGATTCATCAATAAATCCTCGCTGCGAATGGCCAAAGCGTCTCGTTCCCACTAGATAGCGATCTAAGGGACGCGAGTTTGCTTTCAAAGCTGAAACTATAAAAATAACTAGATTTAAAAAAATCTCAGCCATTATAGCTTCCAAGTTCTATCGGGACCTGTTTGAACCGTTGAAAGCTAGAATTAGCGAGATTTGGATAAATCTAGTCCGCTTGCAGATATGTCAGTGCAGATTCATATACAAATGAATGTTAAATGCAGCAGTTGAATAAATTGAGTAAAGAAATATATATAATTATATATATAGAAAAGCTATAAAAGGGCGATGGGTTTTCACTCGCAAGCCCGGACAGAAATTGAAATATATATATTTATATAAAAACTGTAAATACTCACGAAATAATCCAGGCTATGACAGAAATGAAATATATATATATATATATATATGTATATATACAGAAAAACAGTAATAAGGGCAATGGGTTTTCATGCCGGTGCCCATATTGGAATTGAAATTGACAGAAAAGTAGTCAACCAGTGACTGGAGAGAGCACCCAGTATGGTGAAGTGTGAAAAAGCAGTAAAATGGCCACGAAGTAATCTAGGCCGGACTGAAAATATATAAATATATATATATATATATATATATATATTTACAGAAATGTAGTCAACCAGGACTGATATGAGTAACAGTGATGGTGAAATTCGCTTATATATGCGTAAATATTTATAAAAGTGGTAAACTACTATGGATTAGACATCCGGCTTGACAGAATTGAAATGTTAGTACATTTGCAGTTAAATATATACAAAAAAAGGCTAAACCCGAACTGGGAAAATAACCTAGCCCGTCGGAGTTGCCAAAAATGTGTGCTAGTGCATTAAAGCTGCTGGAGCTGACGGATTGTCTATCCGAGTTGTAGAAATGCAAAAAACTGCGTTTATGTACAGAAATATACCAAATTTCGATGAAAACGGTCACAGAACTAAGTTCCGAGAATATTTAGAAGATGAAACTTCATGTGCAGGTGTAAAACAGTGCAAAGTAGTAGTATTGACTTTCTGATCGTAAAATAATTACAATGGACTGCAATACGGGCTTTTTGCCAAATCGTAAACTTTAAACGTCCAAATCTACCGGTGGTTTTTTGATACGTGGTAGTATATGGGCTTGTCTACGTGTTGGAGTAAAAATATTTGGGTTTGGAAGAGATGTAAAAGTAAGAAAATCAAACGGGCAGAGCTTCGTTGGGTTTCTGAATTGTTGAAAATGAACGGGGGTGCACCTCTATATATAGGCCATAGAGCCGCAGATCTACCTAGGGCAGCCTCAGGTAGAGGTGTGGCTCCCCTAAGTGGGGTCCACATTCCTAGTTTAGTCGTCTCGAGGTGTGTGCATGCCGGGCGACGCAATGTCAGGTTCAAAACTTTATACCTTTTGATAGGAGCGTTCGTTTGAGGCGTGCTATAGATTTTTGAAAAGCCCTCACTGAGAGTGTCATGATGACATTTGTTTTAACCCTTTATAAGTCCCCAAAGGTGGGTTCATGACCGGGTCTTCGTTTCCCCGCAGTTTGTCCGTCGAGCCGTCTGGTGTTGTTTTCACCCGGGATCACCGTTGTAGTTCTTTCTGACCTTGGCTACGTCAATTCATCTTGAGTTTAACTGAATCAGATGATTGTTGGTGAAATGACCATTTTTCCCCTCCTGGGGTTGCCATTGGTGTCGGCATGGCCTCTAGTTAACTTCCGGGAGCTGTTTCCAAGACTTGGATCCCATTCGAGTCTGTTGGTTCTCAGTGTTGCCTCTATGGCTGACGTGGCCATTCCAGGTTTTCTTCTGGAAGTATTGTGATGCTTCAGGTTTATGTCTGAATTCGACCTGATTTCCCGGCCTGATGTCGGGGCTGACCTGTACTTCCCGGATTGCTGTCGGGGCTGATTTATACCTCCCGGGTTACTACTGAGACTGCGTTGTACCTTTTGGGTTACTATCGGGGCTACATTGACATCCCAATATGGTTGATCGGTGTTGTGGTTGTCCCAATATCGGTGACTGGGTTTTAGCTGATGTCCTGATATTGAGATCGGGGATGATCTGACGGTCCGATTGACGATCGAAATTGGATGAACGGTCCGATTGATGATCAGAACTGGATAGACGATCTGATTGACTATCAGAGCTAGATTGACGGTTCGATTGACTATCGGAGCTGGATTGACGGTCCAATTAACTATCGGAGCTGGATTGACGGTCCGATTGACTATCGGAGATGGATTGACGATTCGATTGACTATTAGAGCTGGATTGACAGTCCGATTGACTATCGGAGTTGGCTGGAGTACCGATATTAGTGATCAGATTTGACTGGAGTTGACCGACATTGGGGATCGAATTTAGGTTTACCGACATTGGGGATCAGATTTAGGCTGAAGGACCGGTATTTAGATTTGATGTTTTGTGTCGGGACCGGGGTTGGCTTGATTGACGGTTTTGCCCTCCTACAGTGTTAGTATTGGGTCAAGGAAAATTTTTAGTGTCTACAGATGCCCCTCTTTATCATGTTTATGTAATGTAATGGAATAAACAGGATAAAGATTGCTAGACACTTGAAATATGACAAGATATTAATGGTGCAAATCGCAATGTAGTGAATGTTAACATATTTTCGCAAATCGCATATCGCATCGCAAATCGCATCATATCGTAAATCACATCGCATATCACATCGCATCGCAAATCGCATCACATCGAAAATTGCATCGCACATCGATTACCTTTACAGGTACTTGTGTTGGGGCTGATTTTAACAGTTGACTTTCATTAGTGCTGCTGATGTCTTTGTTGGTGTTGACTCCAACGATCTGATTTCCATTGATGTTGCTGATGCTTGTTTGATGAAGATAAACTAAAATGTTTCCCATATTTCTGCTGGGGATAACATTCTTTATGATAGCCTTTTTTGTTATGTTGGTTTTAAGACTAATGGTTTCCCCAATTTGTCGATACTATCAGGGGGCAAATTTTCTTTTGGCTGATGTCGTTGTACATTTCTGAAGGCTCCTCTGATGGGGATATATCTCTTTTGCCGAGTTACCTTAGTGGGTGCTCCCGATGCCTATCCTGATGATAACTTACATCGGTAGTTTGCAACAGTGCCTACCCTGATGGTAGGGACAATGGTTGATCCTTGGACTGTCCCGATGCCTACTCGAACGGTAGCAGACTTTTTCATCAGGTTTGTGTGTTAAATGTGTATGCATTTTTGAATCTATTGGGTATGTATGCCTAATGTTTTGATGGAGATGTGCGTTGATGTAGCGCTTGTCGCATATGTGCAGACAAGATATGATAAGATGATCTTTATTTGTCATACGTTGATGCATATGCTTAATTGAATTGATGTAGGACCATACCTCACCCTTTCTGAGGTGATTAGGAGTTTCTTTTCAGGCATGGATCGGAGTTGATCTGACGGCCTGATTGGAGATCGGGGTTGATATGATTTAATTTTACCGATATTGGGGACTGGATTTGTGTTTAAAGGACCGATATTGGGGATCAAATTTGGATTAAAGGACCGATATTGGGGATCAGATTTGGGTCAAAGGACCGATATTGGGGATCGAATTTGGGTTAAAGGACCGATATTTGGGATCAGATTTGATATACTGTCTTCGTCCTTGGATCATTCCCCGATGCTTTGCTGGGGTTGTGCCAACGGCTGATCCTTGAGTGCGAGCTCTTTACTTGCGACCCTACTGGGTTAGATGTTGGCTCGGCTAATGACCCAGGTGTTGCTGACGTCCTGGAGGATGTAGCCCGTTCTTTCACTGCCTAGATTTGAACTTCAGTGTAGAGGCCTAGACTTGTGAGGACTTGGCGCAGGTTGACATGTTTGATGATGCAGATTTCCTTCGCTAGATCTTTTTATCATCGGGCATCTACTCTTCTCGAGTTAAGGATTCTGTTGAGGATTTTTTCGTTTTTGTGAAGGGACAGCTGATATCGCCTTGATTATTTTCAGGAGTTCTTCCTATTCCTTTTGATGAGAGGTTTGGTCCCATCGTAGACTCCTTCCATTTTATTAAATGGCGAAATGCCCCAGTTCTTTTGTATGTTGTTACCGGGGTTCACAAAAGAAACTCTCTTTGCTGACCATGTCCATGGTGAATAATATCCTGTACATTCAGATAAATAACAATATGTGCCGAAAGCTTGATGGCTCGGGCCGTCGGGATTAGTATGATGAGGCATTTATAGTTAAAGTTTAGGAAATGAATGCTTGTATTTAATGCGCTCTTATCTTATCGCTAAAGATTTTGAAAGGGAGTATGAAAATGAATTTTTCCTAAGGAAATCAAAATTTTCATTTGACAAGTTATGAAATCGCAAGAAAACTTTTAAGCGTCCATGGTCATTTTTCATGGGTAGGATTAGATTCAAAAGACTTATCTCCCTTCATCAAAGACACCTCATCTTTGCTCTAGACACTGCTCTTCACAAGATTAAGATCATATGATATGTGCACCATGTGTGACGTAACCCTTAGCAGGGGTTTCTCTTTTATGACTCTAGATGACCTCATTTTTATCTTGCAAAACTTTTTACTTTTCTCGCTTAACTTTTTCTAGTTTTCTTAGGCTTTTCAGTGTTACCCATGTAATGAGTTTTGGACCAATGACTCTCAAACCTAACGGCTTTAGGGCACTAGGTGTTGAGACACCCCTTATGGTTTACTGGCTCGAGTAACAAAGACCACACTTCGAGATAAGTTAGGCGGTCTACTCTTTTGATCTTTGCTTGGGCCTATACAAGATTCATTTTTTTAGGCTCTAAATTACCCGTGTAGCGAGTGTTGAGCCGGTGATTCCCAAACCAGACGGCTTTAGGGCACCAGGTGTAGAGACACCCCTCGGGCTTAATTACTCGAGTAACATAGACCACGATTCAGATCTGATCAGGTTTTAATTTCTTGTAATGCTCATTTTCTTAGGCACTGAGTTACCCATGTAACGAGCGTTGGGCCGATGGCTCCCAAACCAGATGGTTTTAGGGCACCAGGTGTAAAGACACCCTTCAGGCTTAATAACTCAAGTAACCCAGGCCAAGATTCGAGACATTAGGCTGGCTACTAATTGTCATTCTTGTCGTTATAGTTTCATACCCCACCACTAAGAGTCAGGTCAATCGCAAAGTGCAGACATGCATATGAGGTCAAGTTTGCTCTAAAAAGTGCTTTAAACTAGGACGTCGTGCCTAGTCAAAAGGTTGAATAGTCTTAATTCTCTAATCGCTTTCATGATTCTTGCTCCACGTACGCTTATTAGAATTAATCCAATTCATAACAAGTTAAGCAAAAATCTCTTTTCTTTTTCTTTTTTTCTCTTTTTTTTGAGACACTAATGCAGGACTTATGTGTATTATCGCTAAGGCATGGAATTTGAAAGCCCATATAAAGAGATGAAAGAGTCATACCTTATCAGCGGATCGCAGTATTCTAAGAAAATTATGATTGGCAAAGGTCGATTAGTCATACCGGATCACCAATGATGGAAGCTTGGTTTATGATGGACCATGCTGATGGTGCCGACTGGTGCATGTTGATTGGATGGTTGATAAATGCCCCAGTATTGAATTGCGCAATTTCCAAAATTGGTCCAGTCTTGTTGTAACTATCCCATCATCGGGTTGTCATTGACTTTGAGCTTGCCCCAGTCTTGCTTGTCATCTGGGAGGATTGCTTGGTTGTATTTGACCTATTGGGCTGATAAGATGCCAAGATCACAAAAGTCTTTAATCGCATGACTCCTATGGTTAACAGGTAGTGGATTTTGGCTTTAATGCTTGGATGCCCCAGTCATTATTTTTGATTTGTAGGAGCAATTGGCTTTGATGACCTTTCTTCTGGTTTGATGAAGGTTTCAAATTGAGGCTTCAGCTCGTCGAAGGTCCTTGCGAATGTGTATGCTTGAAATATCATTGTGTTGTTGTTCCAACTTTGACGATTGATGTCAAAATGCCTTCGGACTCCAATGAATTGGACTCAAGGGCTTGTGATGGTTGGTGGTGATGGCTTTAACCATGACTTTGGTTGGTGACCTACCGAGTGTCCCTGTCGAAACAGATCTGGCTATGGCAGATTTGATAACTCAGATGACCTTCGAGAGAGATTAGGCTAGGGCGTTGATTTTTATGGCCCATACTAGTAGAGATATGACTTCTGTTGATAGATGTGAGGCTCGAGTCACTCGGGAGGCTGCCTTTGACGAGAAGGACGAGGCCATAGTATGTAGATGGCAGTGGATGTTCTGGCTCGTATGGAGACCGAGGGTTAGGAGCTTGCAGCTTCTCCTCTATCTTCAGATAGATGCTATGTTGGCACTGTTATCTCGCTTATCCAGGGGTTCATAGACTAGCTTTGATTTTCCTCAGCAAGGCATGTTGACTAGGTGGTTTGATAGAATTTGGCTTTTATTTGTCTTTGGTGTCTTGAAACTGGTCTTTCCTTTTTTTGTTTTTCTTGAAGGTCAAACGACGCCGTAGATGGCTTCCTACGTACTCACGGGTTGAGGGAGATCAGGTCATTCGTAGTTCCTGCTAGTTTGGTTGGAGATGCTTGAAATGAGTTTATCTTGGATTTTGAGTCTAGTTTGATATGTTTTTGAATTTTTGTGTTGGGATTCGATGGTTTTTGAATTTTTTGTTTGGTTTGACCGCACCAAGATGGTTGCCTACGTACTCCCGGATTGAGGGAGATCAGGTCTTTTGTAGTTCTTGTTTTTGGCTTGAAAGGCTCGATTTTTGATTTTTGATTTTTTTTTCTTTTTCTTTTTGATTTTGTATACATGGAAAATAAAAGGCATAATGCTAGGAAAAGGATAACGTCCCAACATCCTCTGGAACTCGCAACTTTCCTCTGGATCTACGTCCTCCTGGCTAGCTGAGGCCTGATAGTCCAGTCATCCGTGATTATGTCGCCTTCGAGGCTTGTGACAGAGGTTCCTTCTTGGCTCTGAATATCTTCAATCCCTGCCATAAATTGATCGCCTTCTGAATTAGCATATCCATTGAGGAGTCTTAAATTGGACTCGTCGTAGAAAGGTATGAACTCCTGATTCCTCGAGGGGTTAGCTTCCTTGAGAACTTTGCCACCTTTTTCTTCATCTACTTCTTCACATTTCTCATAACCTTGAAAGGATTTGAGTATGAAATCCTCCTTGCACTAATGTGGTATCTCTTGCAAGGAACTTTCCTTTTGTGCTTTTTCCATATGGGGAAGGGTCAATATCTCCTCATCATCTTCAAGAAGGATAAGGTCGGGCATGTAGTTGTTGGCTTTGGGCAACAAGATATTTAATGATAGTGGATGAACTTCATTAGGAGATTCTTTTGTCTCCTCGGGCACTCCGAGTATTAGGATCGGTCCACCTTATATTCTGCTAGGATTGTGCTCAAAGCCATTACATCCTTTGAACTACCCGGTTCGAGTGGACGTCTTGAGATCTTTATCTCCTTCTCGCCTTTTCTGGTCATGGGGAATTCTTTCTTTAGTTCTCTACTTTCAATGAGATCCTGGATTTTGTGCTTTAGAGACCAGCATTCCTCAGTTGCATGTCCAGGTGAGTTAGAATGATAGCGACATATCTTTGTGGCATCATAATTTTTTGTTTCGGGCTTGTTAGGAGGCAGCAACTCAGTAATCTTTCTCTGCGCAACCATCAATGCTAGCATATTTTCCAATGAGTCCTCCAAAAGTGTAAATACCCTTTTCCGCCTAATCTCCCCGACTCTCGGTGCCGTAGGATTTCGAGGGTTTGCCAGTGTTTGGCATGTTGATTGATATTTCTTATTTGGGAATTCGCATTCCTCTGGACTATTTTTCCTTTGTCGGGATCTTCCGGGAATTTTATCACTCCACCTTTCTTGTCTATTCAACATGCTTTGATCTTCTTCGGTTAGCTGACTGATATTGGAGGAAGATAGGCTTACATTCTGAAGAACCTTCTCTTTCTCTTGGCTTTCTGATAGTTGAGTGAAAACCTGCCTCGTATCCTGATGTTGGCGCACTACCAGATTAGCCCACAGAGTTACTTGATGTTGGATTGTATCTAATCTTTGCATTATTATCATACCCACCTCTATATTTTCTAACTTGAGGACATTTGTTATGTTCTTTTGGGGGTATTCCTCTATCCTTCGTATGTATTTACGATTTGGGCACATTTCCTCGCTTCCTGACCCAATCATGTTTACTTCCTCTGCATCATGCTGCATCAGAAAGTTGGGGTTGTCATTGGGATGGTCATGTTGTTGGACCACAATATCGCCGTTTCCGATCAGGTTTTGGATTTTATGCTTAAGGACCAACAATCTTGTGTATCGTGTCCTAGAGATCTTGAATGGTAAGAACATCTCTGGCTAGGATTGTATCTTTTGCTTTTTGGATCTAGAGGTGGAGCCAGTTCGGTAATTTTCTTGTGATCTATTAACATCACCAACATATTTTCAAGGGAATCGCCTAGTGGAGTGAACACCTGATTTTTCGTTCTTTCAAATTTTCTCTTTCTCTCCTGGCAATTATTGAATGCAGTCTGTTGTGAAGGTAGATTGCTTCCCCTCTTCCAAATGGGGTGACTATGGTTAGGTCTCCTAGACTGCCCCTGTACAATGAGGGATACATCTTCAACGCCTTCCTTGGGTACCCTTATGGGATCATTCGTATAGTTGCCAGACTGTATATATGATCAACGACTACTTTCAAGGCTGTGAGATCTTTGATCTTGCATACTTTCAGGCCCATCTCTGTTATTTCTCCATGTTTGATCATCTCTGAGAATGGCTTTCCTATTCCGGCCAGGATCCTCTCATAATAAGGTGCCTCCTGGATGTCTATGAAAGTCATCACCATTTTAGCTTCGGTCATAGGCGGGCTGACTTGTCCTGCCAGACGTCTCCATCTTTGGGCATACTCACGGAAATACTCGGTACTTTGCTTTTTGACTTTGGACACTTGATACCGATCCGGAACCATCTGAGACTGAAAGCTATATTGAGTTAGGAAGGCATGAGCTAGCTCTTCCCAACTGTGAATTTTGGCATTGTCAAGTCGGGCATACCACGTCCTAGCCTCTCCAGTGAGACTCTTTTGGAAAAGCTGCATTCCGAGGCTTTCATCTTCAGCATAAGACCCTAGCTCGCTAATGTATACTTTCAAGTGCGTATAAAGATTGCCTACCCCATTGTACTTTTCAAACTCTGGGACATGGAATTTTTTAGGATATCTAGCCCCTGGGAATATGCAAAGATCTGAATAGGTGACACTTCCAAGGTTTCCAGTCCCTTTGATTGAACGGATGGTTTCTTCCATTTGTTGGACTTTCCTTCGGATATCGCCGGTTTCCCGATCTTCCCTGAGATCTGTGATTTCAGGTTCAGGGATCTGCATTTCCCCCTTTTGTCAGCACTTTGATTACCACCCCGTGAGGAGGACTCTGTTTGATTGAGTGTTGGCTGGCCCTGAGTGCTTTTACTTTGTTCTCTTAGAAGGATAGCCAACTCTGCTATTTGATTCTTAAGTCCCTCAAACTCTTTTTGAGATACAGAACCCGACTCGCATTGGCTACTTTCAGCCATGTCGGTGGATAGGCTTTGTGCCTTTTTAGATTATGATCTAGTAGTGAGACCATTTTTTTATACCTGCAACAAAACGTAGGCGTGTCAATTTCCTGAGGTAGGTAAGGACAGGATGCATGATGTGTTTTTTAGATTTTATCCTACAAAATCGAGGTTAGTTGCTTTGATGGCAGGATGACAGGATAGTTATCTGACAGGAAAGTAAATCTTTCATTATGTCATTTACATTGTGCTCCTCATTAATTGGAGACTTGACATGGAATTGAAAGAGGAAGGCATGAAGAAGCTTTTCTTCGAATTTGGTTAATCAGAAGCTGACCTATCTTAGGTTACTCTCGCGGCTTTTGTTTCGGTATGAAGGCTCCTAGATCATCGCAATCTACTAGAAGGGAAGTTAATTCGATCGTTCAACTGGAGCGAATCTGAGTGGTGTATTTTCATGAGGCACCCCCAGAGACTTAATCGTCCCCAGAGTCATTACTTAACACTGACCGGGTTATCCTCCTTGTGAAGGGGACACACAACATACATTCACATACATCGTGCCTTACTATTATACATATCATGCATTCATTTAATCGTAGAGACGCAACATTCACAGATTCATTGACTGTGTAGACGCAGAATTTCCACGCATTCAATAGTTTTGAAAGGGAAATGCTTGAAAAGATTTGAAAGAGGCCTAAGCCCTCTACTGTCCCCAGCAGAGTCGCCACCTGTCGACGTTGGAAAATTTAAGAATCCCGCGGGTCGGTTCCTAAATCGGGTTTCTTCAAATCAATCTTCCTAAGTTCTCTCTACCCTTATTCTTTTTATTTAGGAAAAAGGTTTTGAAGGGTTTTTTAGGAAAGAGGCCAACATGTATTTATGTCGACGATTTGAATGTTTTAACAGAGTCACCAGTTGGTAGATTTGAAAATGGTTGTACCAACTCAACTGAATTTGATTTGAAAAGAGGCCCAATTGATGGACACTGTCGAAACTTGATCTTTGAAATCGGAGTTTTGAGTTTGGGGGCTTGGTTAAGTGTGGGGAAGGTGTTATGCACCCCATGACTCCCGTGTAAACATGGTAACACATCTTTTCAATATTTCCCTTAAAACTATGAATGCGTGAGTGAATGCTGTTTAAAAATTGGGCCTATTAATTTGATTGGTTGAAAGCTTTGACAGACTTCGTTGAGCCTATATACGAAGGGTTTGATTTGATTTTGAAAATCAGTCTTTGATTTGATTTGCAAAAGCATTTTGATTAGATTTGCAAAATCTTTGAAATTGAATTGACAGTGATGTTTTGAAAGCTGTTTATCAAACCCCTATGCTGACATAGGAATTGAAGCCTTTTGATACGTCCAAATTTTATCTTTTATAGCCTTAAGGTTGCATGCAAATGGTGATTTTATGGGCTGCGAAGCATCCTTGACCACAAGAAATATACTAGTGTCGGTCTCCTCATGGGTATAAAAACTATCGGAGGGTTGTTGACACGACAATTGACATTTTTTCATTATATTGAGATCTTAAATCCGGATAACCGTTTTATGGTCCGTGTATGTACATTTTACAGAAAAACTGGCAGGGTACATCTGTAAACTGGAGTTTGTCTATCGTGGGAATCAGATCCCGATCGATTTGATCGTGAATCCCACGATTCCTAGGCTCACATATGAGTAGCCAATAAGCCTACACAGTTCAAATTTGCACAGAAATGGACATATATGCATCATCACGTCGCAATGGAACCAAGGATTCATCAATAAATCCTAGTTGCGAATGGCCAAAGCGTCTCGTTCCCACTAGATAGCGATATAAGGGACGCGAGTTTGCTTTTAAAGCTGAAACTATAAAAATAACTAGATTTAAAGAAGTCTCAGCCATCATAGCTTCCAGGTTCTATCGGGACCTGTTTGAACCGCTGAAAGCTAGAATTGGCGAGATTTGGATAAATCTAGTCCTCCTGCAGATATGTCAGTGCAGATTCATATACAAATGAATGTTAAATGCAACAGTTGAATTAATTGAGTAAAGCAATATATATATAATTATATATATACAAAATTTGTAAAAGGGCGATGGGTTTTCACTCGCAAGCCCGGACTTGAATTGAAATATATATATATATATATATATATATATATATATATATATTTATATAAAAACTGTAAATAGCCACTAAATAATCTAGGATGTGATAGAAATGAAATATTTATATATATAGAGAGAGAAAAATAGTAATAAGGGCGATGGGTTTTCACTCCAGTGCCTGTACTAAAATTAAAATTGATAGAAAAGTAGTTAACTAGTGACTGGGGAGAGCACCCAGTATGGCGAAGTGTTCAAAAACAGTAAAATGGCCACGAAGTAATCCAGGCTGGAGTAAATATATATATATATATATATATATATATATATATATATTGACAGAAATGTAGTCAACCAGGATTGATATGAGTAACAATGATGGTGAAATTCGCTTATATATGCGTAAATATATATATAAAAGAAGTAAACTACCATGGATTGGACATCCAGGACTGACAAAATTGACATGTTAGTACATTTACAGTTAAATATATACAAAAAGAGCTAAACCCGGACTGGGAAAACAACCCAGTCCGTCGGAGTTGCCAAAAATGTGTGTGCTAGTGCATTGAAGCTGCTGGAGCTAACAGATCGTCAATTCGAGTTGTAGAAATGTAAAAAACTGCATTTATGTACAGAAATGTACCAAATTTTGACGAAAACGGCCACGAAGTAAGTTCCGGGCATATTTAGAAGTTGAAACTTCGTGTGCAGGTGGAAAACAGTGCAAAGTAGTAGTAGTGACTTTCTGATCGTAAACATACTTACAATGGACTGCAATACGGGCTTTTTGCCAAATCGTAGGCTTTAAACGTCCAAATATACCGGTGGTTTTTTGATATGTGGTATTATATGGGTTTGTCTACGTGTTGGAGTAAAAATATTTGGGTTTGGAAGAGATGTAAAATTCAGAAAATCAGACGGGCAAATCTTCGCTACGTTTCTGAATTGTTAAAAATGAACGGGGGTGCACCTCTATATATAAGCCAGGGAGCCGTAACTCTACCTAGCGCAGCCGCAGGTAGAAGTTCGGCTCTCCTAAGGGGGGCACACATGCCCAGTTTGGTCGTCTCGAGGTGCGTGTATGCCGGGCGACGCGATGTCAGGTTCAAAACTTCATAACTTTTGATCGGAGTGTCTGTTTGAGGCTTGCTATAGCTTTCCGAAAAGCCCTCATTGAGAGTGTCATGATGACATTAGTTTTAACCCTTCTTAAGTCCCCAAAGGTGGGTTCATGACCGGGTCTTTATTTCCTCGCAGTTTATCCATCGAGCCGTCTGGTGCTATTTTCACCCGGGATCACCGTTGTGGTTCTTTCTGACCTTGGCGGCATCAATTCAAATTGAGTTTGACTGAATCAGATGAGAGTTGGTGAAATGACCATTTTTCCCCTCCTGGGGTTGCCCTTAGTGTCGGCATGGCCTCTGGTTGACTTTCGGGAGCTGTTTCCAAAACTTGGATCCCATTCTAGTCTGTTTGTTCTTTGTGTTGCCTCTGTGGCTGACGTGGTCAATCCAGATTTTCTTTTGGAAGTGTTGTGATGCTTTAGGTTTATGTCTGAAGTCGACCTGACTTATCGGACTGATGTCGGGGCTGACCTATACTTTCAGGGTTGCTGCCGGGGCTAATTTGTACCTCTCGGGTTACTACTGGGACTCCGTTGTACCTTCCGGGTTACTGTCAGGGCTGCGTTTACATCCCGATATGGTTGATTGATGTTGTGGTTGTCCCAATATCGGTGACTGGGTTTTAGCTGATGTCCTAATATTGAGACCGGAGATGATCTGACGGTCCCATTGACGATCGAAATTGGATGAACGTCCCGATTGACGATCGGAGCTGGATAGATGGTTCAATTAACTATCGGAGCTGGATTGACGGTCTGATTGACTATCGAAGATGGATAGACGGTCCGATTGACTATCAGAGCTGGATTGACTGTCCGATTGACTATCGGAGCTAGATTGAATGTTCGATTGACTATTGGAGCTGGATTGATGGTTCGATTAACTATTAGAGTTGGCTGGAGTACCGATATTGGTGATCGAATTTGACTGAAGTTGACCGACATTGGGGATCAAGTTTAGGTTTACCGACATTGGGGATCGGATTTAGGCTGAAAGACCGGTATTTAGATTAGATGTCTGGTGTCGGGACCGGGGTTGGCTTGATTGACGGTTTTGCCCTCCTATAATGTTAGTATTGGGGTAAGGAAAATTTTGAGTGTCTACAGATATCTTAAGTGATCATCAGTGAATGTAATAAAACAAGAATATCCTCCCCATGCATTCGTTGTCATAGGTCAACAAACGTCTATGTGAACCAACGCTAACAACTATATAACTCTTTCTCCTTTTCCACTAAAAGAAGATTTAGTCATTTTACCCATGAGATAAGATTCACAAGTTGGATATGATTCATAATCGGATAGCTCTAAGAGCCCATCTTTATTCAACTTGGATAATCTTGTTTCATTGATATGACCGAGTCTACAATGCCACATTAAGGTATAATTAACATCATCTCTGTTCCTTTTCTTAGTTTGTTCTATTTGAAATATATTTTCATGGAAGTCAAGTATGTAAAATCCATTTTGAAAATTACCAACACCATATAAAACATTGTTTTTATACATAGAACAATTGTTGTTCTTTATGATAATGTCAAATCCATCCATATCTAATACGGAAATAGAAATAATGTTTCTAATCATATTCGAAAAAAAATAATAATTATTTAAATAAATGGACTTACCCGTAGGCAGTGCTGTACAATAAGTGCCTATAGCTAATGCAATAACCTTTGCTCCATTTCCCACTCGTAGGACAACCTCATCCTTGTTCAGCTTTCTACTTCTGACCAGTCCCTGCACAGTATTACATATGTGAGAACAACAGCCGGTATCCAATACCCAAATAGAATTTTTACTTTCTAAAAAATTAATTTCAATCATGAACAAACCTTGATTGGAAGTCGAAGCTTCTTCTCTGCCATAAACTTCTTGCAGTTCCTCTTCCAATGACCCTACTCGTTGCAATGGAAGCACATTCCTTTGCTTGCTGGATCAGGTTTCTTTTGATCCTTCACTTTCGCCTTGCCCTTAACCTTCTTAGATTTCTTCTTTTAAGAAGATACCTTGGGCCTCTTCATTTTCTTGGAAGAATCCACAATTAAGACATAGTTCTTATTGGATGGGAAGTGACCTTCTGCAGTTTTCAACATGTTAAGTAATTCAGGCAAGCTGACATCTAACTTATTTATGTGGAAATTAACAACGAACTGCGAGGTCTCAGGGAGTGACTGCAAGACCAAGTCTTAACTCGACTCCCCATCCATGACGAACCCAAGTTATCCAAGGTGTTCAATCAGATTGATCACCCTTAGGACATGAGTCTCTAAGGTAGTGCCATCGGTCATCCGAGATCGGAAGAGCTCTTTAGATATCTTATATCTAGCAGTCCTACTTTGTTCAACATACAACTCCTTGAGGTGAAGCAACATAGTAGGATCATCCATGTTTTCATGATGACGCTGAAGCTCGTTATTCATGAATGCGAGCATGATGCATTGAGCCACAGATGCATCATCTTGCCACTTTACAATGGTGACAATCTCTTCCTCAGAGGCTGATTCTGGAACAGTTCCAGGGACAGGTGAATTTAGGACATAAGAAATCTTTTTAGCACTGAGAACTACTCTCAGATTCCTTAACCAGTCCGTGTAATTCGGCCCGGTTAGTTTGTTAGCATCAAGTATGCTACGAAGTAAAATTAGTGATTTCGGCATTTTAATTTTTTGCATGTGAAAAGACAACATTTTAGCAAACATTCGTTTAATTAATTTTATATACCAAAATAAATTAGGTCTTATTTTAAATTGGTATCTCCCACTATTTTCTTCAAACTATATTACCCTCACTTATATAGTTCGTGTGACGCCCCCAAATTCGTGTAACATCGAACACAAGATATGGTGCTCACGGTACATCACAGACCATCATCTAATTAAGTAAACTTCATAATTAATAATAGTAATTACGTAATTCTTCAAATAAAATCCCAAGTCTTCACAACCTTATATAACTTAAACTTAAACTTAAACTTAGCGTTTATCGCTACATTACATCAAATGCGGAAATATAAACTTATTACATAAATAACTTTCATCATTTCATCTTAGTCTTTCCCTTGTTCTTGCCCGAGCCCTCAGCCTTCTCAACCTTGACTGAAATGTTTAAGCAAGAATGAGCACAAATTGCCCAGCAAGTATATAAAGTAGTTTGATAATAAACATCAAGGGTAGAAGTATATGTATTTGGTATTTCTCAACAATTGAAAGAATTCTCAAGAGATAAACATGAATATCAAGGGTAAGAGTTTTAGAACTTTCAATAGCATACTAAGGGGTGTTAATACCCTGAACATTGTTTTGTTTCATCGAAAACCATCAGACGTTTTATTAATTAGATAGATTGTAAAACATTCTCCGCAAGTACTCTAGGTGATCAGCCTATCGTACCCTACATTGTGCACAAGTATGAAATTTAAACGCATAAGCGTAAATGGGACTATATGCCCGACATCTGTTTGCCCCGTTATTCGGGTTGTTCATCTTAGTATTCATGCGAGACCGCACCAAAGCAATTTGGATTGGTACACTTTAATAGCTACAATGAGTTTGAATTGTTCAAATAATATAACTTTCGCATCTATAATATCTAGCCCGAACAAAAGGCCAGAAAGCATACTTGAAAACAGTTCATTAATGATTCAGAACTTTAAAGCATAACTATTGAAATAGCAATTGAGTAATCATCAATAAAGCTTGCACAATATTTGGATTTGTATAACTTACGACATAGGAAACTTGTACATATAAATAAATAGCACAAGTTTGGATACTTACAATCTCTACAATAAAGTGAATCAAGATTGTATATTTGCTCAATGGAAAATAGAATCAAGAAACTTGCCTAATAAGTCTTCTACAGTTAACGCTATCTACTAGTCCTTCACGTAACCTATTCATTTACGTCACTTTAAGCAACTAAGTATTCAAAATCCAGTTTTAAGGATAATTGTTTCCTTTTATTTTAATTAGAATATTAATCTAATTCTCATTCTATTATTATAAATAAATCACTTAGCATGTTGCATCGTATAAGTCAAAGTGTTAAACTTTTTTAAAATTTGGGAAAAATAATTTTCTGACCCGACCCGACCCGGACCGGCGCAGCTGCGCAGGTTTAACCCTTATGAGCGGCGCAGCTGCGCTGCTCAACAATCCCAGAAAACTTTGAATGGCGCAGCTGCGCTGCTCATCGTTTCCAGAAATTATTTTCTTGTCAAGCAGCCTACTCCACAACTTAATTGCCGCTAAACTATTGATGATATGACCCTGATATTTGGACACCATAAACTTCATACAGCATAGTATTTTACAAAAATAAAGCATGCATGAAACTAACACGTTACGACCACAAACCAGCAGCCTAGATAAGCGTGCACGACTGCTTTCCAGACTTAGAAAACTCTAGGTTTTTCCAGAATCTGCAGCTTTTTCCATATTATCATGCTTGCTTCCGAAAATCATATCTTGCTCATTTTAACTCCGTAGTATTTTACAAAATTATTACATACAACAATCGGGTCACTTAAGCTATGATTTCAAAGCTCCGAAAAACCCAAAAAATCACAGAACACTAGTTAAACCCATCTTGACAAAAATGCATGATTTCGATTCTAGCATGCAATTGAAATGCTACTAGCATATTTACACATGCTACAACATTCAACTTCACTAAGTTTCCACGTTTTGATTCTTTTGGCATGTTAGAGGCATATTATCAAACACTTAGCATGTATACTCTAATTTTCTCAATTTTAGAACTTGAAAGGTATGATTTAAACCAGAACTTGTGTTCTTATTACACCATAATTATCAGACAACAATTATATAACATCATATAATCTAAACAGAGCATTCTTCATAATCTATATGCACTTTCTCTACTATTTTTCTTAAAACGTAAAAATGGTTCATGTCATACCTCTTGGTGAATTTCCTACTTGAAGTAATCTGATTGAAGCCTCACTCCTAGCTTGTTTTTCTCTTCTGAAATCTCCAGAACACTCCAAAGCCTCTCAAGCTCTCATTCTCTCAATTTTTCTCTTGATATAGTTTTTAACAAAAGAGAGAAGGAATTTGGGTTGGGAGTATATATATAATTTGTTATAGTCTCTTGATTTCCCCATGATCATCACTCTCAATTATCAGTTACACTAGTTGAGTTTATTGCATCAATTTAGTATAGAGAGGGGGTTAAGAAATGGAGAGGTTTTTGGTTTAAAGAGAAAAATAAAATACTCCTTTCTTCTTCAATTTGTATAATGCGTATACCCCCTCCCTTGTCCCAATTTGGTTGTCACAAGTGACCCATCAGATTTCTTTATTAACAAATAAAATATTATTTTAATCAATTAGTAAGCTATTTGACCATTTTGCCCTCCGTAGCCAAACTTTTCGATACTAATACCGATTCCTACTAAAATTGACGTTCCGAACGTCGTGGGACTATCCGTTTCACCAAATTAGGTTCCAAAATTTATGGTTGACTTTTTACCCAAAAAAGTCAACCGGTTGACTTTTACCCCTAAAAAGTCAACCACGACACATTTTGTGATTACAGTGTATTCTTACAAATTTCGATGTTCCGGACTCAAATATACAGTTCGCGTCTTCAAATTCCGCTCCGAACTCACACTCGAGTTTTAACTCATTTCCTTGCATTTTATTAAAATTATTAACTACTTAATTAATTTAAATAGTTAAATTAATCTAAACCCACTGTTTAAATACATCTCATCACATAACTTCAAATAAAATATATTTGTATGGCTCATATACATATAGTAATAGAAATCACACAAGAGTTTAACATAAATTGGTTTATTGATAATTATTAAATTACACAACGATCTCGGATATTACAGTTCGGCAACATCTAATTAAAGATTTTCTAGTGAGATTAAGGATCCCATTTCAAATGTATATAGCCTTGTGGATAGCACAACAAACGATATATAAATAAATAAGTAGACAATTCTTGTCAATCATATCAACATGTGACTCCTTGTATTCTGCCTCTTAAATCATAATGGTCAAGTGTGTGCACATCCGAACTAAAATGATTTAAGTTAAGTCCAACCTAGCACTCCATATATTCAAAAAAACAAATATTGTCCTTGTGTGTGCACAACAAAATAATATTGTTCAATTAACTTTATAAGCATCAAATATGATTAAATTAATATCTTAAATACGTAATACTCGCCTTGTGTGAGCACAACAAACTCGTATTAAATATTTAATACTCTATTAATTTATCATGCTAGAAGGCGACGCTCGATATTCCAAATATCTTTGAATGCTTTAGACTTAATATAATTTCTTTGAGGGGTTTATTATTATCTGTCTCATCTTGTTTAGCGCGCATGCACACACACACATATATATATATATATATATATAAAATGCGCGTCATTTTATTAAACATGCGAAGCATGTTTGCATATAATATAATATATATAATACTTAGTATGCACATATAGAATATTATATTCTACCCGAATTGATTATGAACTTTTATTCTAATTTGGTTTACTAGAGCCACCAAGTGAACCAATAGGTCAAACCTAGGAGTACAAGAATTTAAATTTAAATATAACTATTACATTTAAACCCTGGCTCCTTTACAAACGGGTCTTCACGGGCTCCTTGCTCCTTGGTCTCCAATTTCTTCAAGATAATTCTAACTATTTCTATTATATTAAACAATTTAATTTAAATAGAAACTTTGATCAATAGTCAAGGGGAAATACATAGGAGGGAGATAAAATTTTACATCAAGAAAAAATCAGAGAAGATGAGGTACGCAAATCCCATTTAATAAAACTCATTCATTCAAGCATTCAACTAAAATAAAATCCAATCACATTGGTCAATAGTCCCATAATCAATAGAACATAGGTATGCGTCTGCTTAAGGTGAGAGTGTATGTATGAAAGAACATTGTTTAAGAATAAATTTTGAACCTTGTTAAGATGAATAGATTATTTAGATATAATTCCTCAACTAGCAACCGTTCAGCTTTACCCCCTATTCCAGACATATAAACCAGGAAGAACACAATTATGAAAACATTAGTCAAGCTTTAAGTAACTGGAATATACCTAGCATTTCTCCTACAGAAATCTATCAGTCAACCTTCTAAGATAAATTTAAAACTAATTACAATGTTAAAACTGTTGAAAAGGTTTACGCTATTAACAAAGAATATGAAAACTGTAGTTTATTAACCACAGATGTTATTAAAAGACAGAAAAAAGGGGTATAATTTTATTCATATAGGATTAATTCAATTTGATGTTAAACCTTTGAATATTAAGGGAATTAATTCGAGTATTTATCTGTGTCTTAGAGACGCTTGATTCCTTAACTATTTCCCTAGTATTATTGGTATAATGGAATCAAGTTTGCACAATGGACCTATCCATTTTAATTGCTTTCCTGATTTCACTTTAAGCCTTAATGATCCTCATCTATTAAAAGCTTTAACTTTAAATATTAAAACAGCAGGAGAAATCACTCAAATGATTGAAGGTTCTCAGGCTTTAGCTTTAATTTATAGAATATATTATAAAATAATAAAAACCAATTTAAATGTTCATACTCGTAATAAAAGACCTAAAGATCAAACTGTTTTAATACAAAGTAGTACTAGTGATGTTAATGTTCAGATTCCAAAAACTATTCTTTGGAAAGACATTACTTTACCTAGTCAATGGACTTTACCCAGTGAAATTCCTCAACAACCCGTTAATAACAATTTGTTGAGTGTTGAAAATATTAAGCAATTTTCTGACGGTACTGTCAAAATAAGTTTTGAACGTACCAGAAGACCCTTGATTATAGAAGATTTTACTAGTTCTTCAGTTCCTTCTAGAAGAGATACTGAAATACTCAGTAATATTTTTATTCAAGATATTTAAATGAAAGGTATTTTAAATCAGGGTCAAACTAGTTATCCCTGTTATACCACTAATGAACCTGTAGAAGATGATCAAGATCTATCTCCTACATCTTCAGAATTTCCTACTTAGTCAGATTTTGAAACCCCTATTAATAATCAACTAAGAGTTATTACAAAAGAATTCAAATTAGATTGAAAAAAGCTTGTAGAAGATTTTAATTTCAAATCTAATAAAAATAAAAGACATTTATTTCGTGCTAATTATAGTGAAAATGACATAGATAAATTTATGAACAGATGGAAGAGATGTATTAATAATGAAAAGATAAACATTACTTTCTTTACTTGGTATGAAGAATACTACGGTAAATGTAATGTTTTAACTAAAAGTCAGTGGATTAAAGATGATAAGTCAAAAGTTTCGTCTAGTCGCCCTCCTCTTGAAACTGTTCTTTTATCAGTTAAAAACACTTCGGTTATTGCTAGTCCCTTTAAATTAGCCGATGGTAGTAAAGATAAAAAAAAGATTATTGAACAAAATAACTTCACTAATCAATACTTAGCTACTATAGGTAAACAACTAGATAAAATTGAAGAAAAGTTTGAACAAACTGTTATTCAAAAACCAGATACTAAGATTGAACAACCTTTGTAAAGCCTTCCAGAAAATAGAGTCGGATTAGGTTTACCTAACAAAGATAGTGAACTCACTAAAGTCATTGATAAATTATTTAAAAAATTGAAGACTGGTGAAACTAGTGGAACGATTGCTGTCATTGATCAGGTTGAGCAGTCTGACAATGAACAGAGGGAGTATATAAATATAACGTGAATGTTTTTGAATCCTGAAACACTTTGAAATCAATTTGCCTTTTGAATCCCCTTAAAGTCTCCATCGTAACATGGATCCGAAGCGAAATAAGAAGAGAAAAAAAATTTGTTTTCGTCCTTTTATTTATTTTTTAATTTTTTTTTATAATTTTATACAACTAAAATTATGCCCAATAAATTATTCTAAATACATACCCATACGTATATGAAATTAAAATAATTAATAATTGCATAAAGGTTTGGCTCTGATGCCACTGTTGGGTTTGTACGAAATCTTGACGCAATCAAATTGCAAAATTAGCGGAAGCATGGTATATCAGAGTTTAAAAAATTTCTACAAAACCATTACCCGGATCATCCTTTATGCGGATTATTAATTTAAAACGATAAATAAGAAGTTATAAAATCATACCCCTATAGAACGAAGCTTCTACAAGTACGAGTTCAACTCCTTGTTCTTCGTGATCTCCTTGAATTTCTGAGTTAGATTCCTTCCTTTGATCAACGTTAGCCAGCCAAGTGTTTGGCCACTAGAGGTGATCCACCAAGGAAGAAGGAATTATCAAGAAGGAGGGTGGTTGACTAAACCCTAGTTTTCTATCCTCTATAGAAAATGAGTACTCTCGAACATTTGGAATTGCATCATCTGATATCTAAAATAAGACTCCTTTTATATAGATATTGGTCAACCCTTCTAGTCCTATTAGACATAGGGTTTCATTTAATTAATTAAACTCCTTTAATTAAATAGGCTTTCCAATTATATTGAAATTAATTAATTAAACTCCTTTAATTAATTTGCCTCCTAATCTTATTAGGAATAAATGAGAGTATTAATATTAAATTAATTCCTTAACTTTTTTAAAAATTAAAATAATAATAATTATAATAATATTAATAAGACTCATCTTATTAATTTATATTTAATATTTTAAGCTATTTAATTTATTCTATCACCATAGATTAAATTAATTACACTTAATGCATTATTACATTATGCCATTACTTTCTTAAATAATTATTCTTCCTTTTATGGTGTGACCCTTTAGGTTCTCCATATTGAACCGGTTGTGAATAAATCAATTAGAATAATTCTAATCATATCTAAATAAATAAATTAAACTAATAATCTATTTAAATAAATAATATTTATTCTATAATAGGGATAGGCCTCCCTAGCGATCAACGACTTTTTAGATAATATAGATTTCAACATTAATCATAAAAGAACTTGTGAGTAAATAGTTACCGTACAATTCAATCCTTCCACCATACAATGTCCCAATTAAATATAAGACATGGAATTACTGTCAAGTCTTATTTTATTTAATTATATGTATTTCGATTAGAAAATGTACAACTCCAAATAATGCAAATTAGAAACTCCTTTCTAATTTCATTCTGCCTTGGACAAGGACTACTGAGTTGTCATTTAACGAATCACATAGGACATCTCTTCTTTTACTAGAAGTTGTAGATTCTTTATTGACTATTCATTATCTCCATATATAACTTATTATACCCAAGCATACCCTTTGATATACCCTAAGGGTCTTAAGAAATAAGTCAAAGTATAAGTCATTACACACAAAATACTATGATGATCTCAAGTTCAAGGATAACTTGTACTACTATCACATTAGGAATTCTTATTGACATGCTATAAAACTCTATGAGGTATTCCATAGCGAGTCACGTCCAGTGAACTTATTCTCTAATAAGCACCTACATATTTTCTTTAGTGTCTCTACACAAATAATCATAAGATCAATTATTCACATCCAATGAGCAATTAATATATGTACCAATCTATCTGGATTTACTAATCCTCTTTTTAGTAATCCCACGATTGGAAACTATTTTAGTTTTAAGCTTTCTAAGAATTTAGATCTCATTAGCATGATCAACATCATGATTTTAAAAGCATTGCTTAAAACTATATTTTATTTATATATTATAAAAACAATATCTTGTAGATAATTAAATGACTTTAATAAGTTAATACTTTTATTAATTAATAAATAAAATCATCTCCAAAGTAGATGCTTTATCATCATATATGATTGACTTGTATGCATACTACTTTCACCGGACCAGCAGAAAGTCTGAATTTTATTTATTTTATTATTTGTGCAGTTTTTCGTTAATAAAATAAAAGAGTTTATTTTATTTGAAATTGGATTAAAATAAAGATGTATATTTTAATTAGAATTTAATTTCATGCTAACTATTTAGAGTTGGAATTGGATTCCTTGATAACTAATTAGAGTTGAAATTGAACTCTATGTTTCCTAAAAATAAAGTAGTTTATTTGTGATTAGAAAAAAGAATTCCATGTTTTCTTAAATAAAGGAGTTTATTTAGATATGAAATAGGATTTCATATTAATCAAAATAAAAGAGTTTATTTTGATAAGGAATTAGATTCCATATTTTTTGTATTTTTCCTAAAAAATATTTTAAAAGTTAAAATAAAGGAGTTTATTTTGACTTGGAATTGGATTCCATGATTAATTAACATAAATGAGTTTATTTTGATTTAAATTTGGATTAAAATAATAGAGTTTATTTTAATTCAAAATTAGATTTTATACTAACTAAAATTGCCCATTATATCGATATCAATATATATAAGAAATAATTTTATTATTCACGAGATGAATGTTATTTATTGATGCATATGATGATATGTATGATAATAAATGGGATTGATTATGGATTATTGACCAAAGTGATTGGATTTTATTTTAGTTGGATGCATGAATGTATGAGTTTTATTAAATGGAGTTTGCATATCTCGTCTTCTCTAATTTTTATTGATGTAAATTCTATCTCCCTCATATGTACTTTCCTTTGACTACTGATCAAGGTTCCTATTTAATGTAAATAGTTTATGTAATAGGATTAATTAGAATTATTATTGAAGAATTGGAGACCAAGGAACAAGAAGCGTTTGAAGACTCGTTTGTAATGAAGCCTGAGGTTTAAATGTAATAGTTATATTTAAATTTAATTCGTGCACCCTATGTTTGACCTTTTGGTTCACTTGGTGGCTCAAGTTAACCAAACAAGAATAAAGTCCATAATCAATCCGTATAAAATAAAGTATTCTATATGTTCATGCTTACTATATGTCGACGTTGGAAAATTTAAGAAATACCGCGGGTTGGTTGTAACCCGATTTTCCTCAAATCGATCTTCCTAAGTTATCTCTACCCTTATTCTTTTTATTGCGAAAGAGATTTTGAAGGATTTTTTTAGGAAAGAGGCCAACATGTATGTATGTCAACAATTTGATTTGATTTAAACAGAGTCGCCAGTTGGTAGTTTTGAAAATGGTTGTAACAACTCAACCGAGTTTGATTTGAAAGAGGCTTAATTGCTGGACACTGTCGAAATTTGATCTTTAAAATTGGAGTTTTGAGTTTGGGTGCTTGGTTAAGTGTGGGGAAGGTGTTAGGCACCCCACGACTCCCGTGTAAACACGGTACCACAATCTTTTCAATATTTCTCTTAAAATTAGAATGTGTGAGTGAATGCTATTTGAAAATTGGGCCTATTGATTGATTGATTGAAAGCTTTGACAGACTTCGTTGAGCCTATATGTGAAGGGTTTGATTTGATTTGAAAATCAGTCTTTGATTTGATTGGCAAAAGAATTTAATTTGATTTTTGCAAAAGCTTTTGAATGGAATTGACAATGACGTTTTGAAAGCTGGTTTTATCAAACCCTTATGCTGACATAGGAATTGACGCATATCGCTACTTTCAATCTTACCTTTTATAGCCTTAAGGCTGCATTCAAGTGGTGATTTGTCGGGCTGCGAAGCATCCTCGACCATAAAAATATAAAGTGTCGGTCTCCTCATGGGTATGAAAACCATCAGAGGGACGCTGACACGACAATCCATATTTTCACTATATTGAGACCTTAAATACGGATAACCGTTTTAAGGTCTGTGCATGTACATTTTACAGAAAAAACTGGCAGGGTACATCTATAAATCGGAGTTTGTCCATCGTGGAAATCAGATTCTGATCAATTTGATCATGAATCCCATGATTCCTAGGCTCACATATGAGTGACTAGAAAACCTGCACAGTTCGAATTTGTATAGAAACAGATAAATATCCCAAAATAGCCAGAACTAGGGATTCATTCAGTAAATCTCGGTCTGCACGGCTGAAGCGTCTCGTTCCCACTAGATAGCGATTTAAGGGACCCAAGGTTGCTTTTGAAGCTGAAACTATAAAAATAACTAGATTTAAAAAAATCTTAGCCATTATAACTTCCAGGTTCTTTCGGGACCTGTTTGAACCGTTGAAAGTTAGAAATGGAGAGATTTGGATAAATCTAGTTCGCCTGCAGAAATGTCAGTGCAAATTCATATACAAATGAATGTTAAATGCAACAGTTGAATAAATTGAGCAAATCAATATATATAGTTAAATACATATAAAAGCTGTAAAAAGGGCGATGGGTTTTCACTTGCGAGCCCGGACTGGAATTGAAATATATATATTTATAAAATAACTGTAAATAGCCACGAAATAATCCAGGCTGTAACAGAAATGAAATATATATATAATACAATGAAAAGGGCGATGGGTTTTCACGCCGGTGCACGTACTGGAATTGACATTGACATAAAATAGTCACCTAGTGACTTGGGAGAGCACCCAGTATGGGGAAGTGTGCAAAAATAGTGAAATGGCCATGAAGTAATCCATGCCGGACTAAATAAATAAATAAATAAATATATATATATATATATATATATATATATATATATTAACAAAAATGTAGTCAACCAGGACTGATAGGAGTACCAGTTATGGTGAAAGTCGCCTATATATGCGTAAATATATATAAAAGCGATAAACTACCTCAGATTTGAAATCCGGGCTTGACAGAATTGAAATATTAGTACATTTGTAGTTAAATATATACAAAAAAGGCCCAAACCCGGACTTGGAAGATAACCCAGGCTGGCGAAGTTGCCAAAACGGTGTGTGCTAGTGCATTGAAGCTACTAGAGCTGACGGATCGTCAATCCGAGTTGTAAAAATGTTGAAAACATAGTTTATGTACCAAAATGTATCAATTTTTGATGAAAACGGGCACGAAACTAAGTTTCGGGCATATTTAGAAGATAAAACTTGATATGCAGATGTAAAACAGTGCAAAGTAGTAGTATTGACTTGCTGATCGTAAAAATACTTACAATGGGCTGCACTACGGGCTTTTTGCCGAATCGTAGGCTTTAAACGTCTAAATCTACCGGTGGTTTTTTGATATGTGGTAGTATATGGGTATATCTACATTTTGGAGTAAAAATATTTGGGCTTGGAAGAGGTGTAAAAGTTAAAAAATTAAACTGGTAGGGCTTCGCTGTGTTTTTGGATTGTTCAAAATGAACCGGGGGGGGGGGGCACATTTATTTATAGGCCAGGGATCCTCCACTCTACCTGCGGAAGCCGTAGGTAGAGGTTTGGCTCCCCTAGGTGGGGCCCACATGCCTGGTTTGGTCGTCTCAAAGTGCGTGCATGCCGAGCAAAGCGATGTCAGGTTCAAAACTTCATAACTTTTGATCGGAGTGTCCGTTTGGGGCGTGCTATAGCATTCTAGAAAGCCCTCACTGAGAGTGTCATAATGACATTGTATTTAACCCTTTTTAAGTCTCCAAAAATGGGTTCATGACTGGGTCTTCATTTTCCCACAGTTTGCTCGTCGAGCCGTCTGACGTTGTTTTCACCCGGGATCTCCGTTGTGGTTTTTTCTGACCTTGGTGGCATTAATTTAGCTTGAGTTTGACTGAATTGGACGAGAGTTGGTAAAATGACCATTTTTCCCCTGCCGAGGATGCCCTTGGTGTCGGCATGGCCTCTGGTTGATTTTCGGAAGCTGTTTCCAAGACTTGGATCCCATTCGAGTCTGTTTGTCTCCAGTGTTGCCTTTGTGGCTGACGTGTCATTTTGGGTTTTCTTCTGGAGGTGTTGTGATACTTCAGGATTATTTCTGAAGTTGACCTGACTTCTCGGACTGATGTCGGGGATGACCTGTACCTCCCGGGTTGCTGCCGGGGCTAATTTGTACCTCCTAAATTGCTGTCGGGCTTGCGTTATACCTCCCAAGTTGCTACTGGGGCTGCGTTGACATCCCAATATGATTGATCGGTGCTGTGGTTGTCCCGATATCGGTGACCAGGTTTGAGCTGATGTCCCGATATTGAGATCGGGGATGATCTGACGGTCCAATTAACTATCGGAGCTGGATGAATGGTCCGATTGACTATCGAGCAAGATTGATGGTTCGATTTACTAGCGAAGCTGGATTGAGGGTCCGATTGACTATCGAAGTTGGCAAGAGTATCAATATTTGTGATCGGATTAATGTTTACCGACATTGGGGGTTGAATTTAGGCTGAAGGACCGGCATTGGTGGCCGAATTTAGATTGGATGTCTGGTGTTAGGACCGGGGTTGGCTTGATTGACGGTTTTACCCTCCTACAATGTTAGTATTGCGGCAAGGAAAATTTTGAATGTCTACAGATGCCCCTCTTTATCATGTCCATGAAATGTATTGGAATGGACAGGATAAAGATTGCTAGACACTTGAAATATGACAAGATATTAATGATGCAAATCGCAATGCAATGAATGTTAGCATGTTTTTGCAAATTGCATTTCGCACTTAGTATATCGCAATAGAAATTGCATCGCCATCGCATCGCATCGCAAATCGCATCGCATATCGCATATCGCATCACAAATCGCATCGCACATCGTATCGCATCGCAAATCACATCACACATCGCATTACCTTTACCGGTGCCTGTGTTGGGGCTGATCTCAACGGTTGACTTTCATCAGTGCTGCTAATGTCTTTGCTGGTGTTGAATCCATTGGTCTGATTTCCATTGGTGTTGCTGATGCTTGTTTGATGAAGATAAACTGAAATGTTTCCCATATTTTTGCTGGGGATGATGTCATCTGTGATGGCCCTTTGCTGTTATCTTGGTTTTAGGACCAATGGTTTCCCCAATTTGTCGCTACTATCAGGAGTAATTTTCTCTTGGCTGATGCCGTTGTACATTTTTGAAGGTTCCTTTGATGGGGATATATCTCTGTTGCCGAGTTACCTCAGTGGGTGCTCCCGATGCCTATCCTAATGATAACTTACATTGGTAGTTTACAATAGTGCCTACCCTGATGGTAGGGACAATGGTTGATCCTTGGACTGTCCCGATGCCTACTCAAACGGTAGCAAACTTTTTCATCAAGTTTGTGTGTTAAATGTGTATGGATTTGACTCTATTAGGTATGTATGCCTAATGTTTTGATGGAGATGTGTGCTGGTGTAGCACTTATTGCACATGTGCAGACCAGACATGATAAGATGATCTTAATTTATCCTAGGTTGATGCATATGCTTGATTAAATTGATGTAGAACCATACCTCACCCTTTTATGAGGTTATTTGGAGTTTCTTTTTAGGCATTAATTTTGATAGGCTTAATAGCTCTAACTCCCGTATGGCTCCTTTTGTCATTCGCAGGTTGAGATGATCCCCTTTCATATATCGTCTCTGGTGGGGATGGATCAGAGTTGATCTGACGGCCCGATTAGAGATCGGGGTTGATTTGATTTGATTGACATCGGTGATCCTTTTGAGGATGTGTATAACATATTCCATCATCTGTCCTTTGTGAAGATGGAGTATTATATGACTTTTGCTCCTAGTTCATCTCCTGATGCTTCGTTGGGGTTGTGCCAACGACTGATCATTGAGTATGAAAAGGGGCCATCTTTTTACTTGTGACCTTGCTAGATTAGTTTTGGCTTGGCTGATGACGTCCTGGAGGATGTAGCCCGTTCTTTCATTGCCTAGATTTGGACTTCAGTGTAGAGGCCTCGACTTGTGAGGGCTTGGCACAGGTTGACATGTTTGATGATTTAGATTTCCTTTGCTAAATCTTTTTGCCATCGGGCATCTGGTCTTTCCGAGTTAAGGACCCTGTTGAGGATTTTTCCCTTTTTTGTAGAGGGACAACTGATGTCGCCTTGATTTCTTTCAGGAACTCTCCCTTTTCTTTTGATGGGGAACTTGGTCCTAGATCCTTTTTATTTCATGGAATGTAAAAATGCCCCAGCCCTTTTGCAGGTTGTTACTGGGGTTCATAGAAAAAACTCGCTTTGTTGATTATGTCCACGATGAGCAATATCCTACACATTCAGATAAACAACAATATGTGCCGACAACTTGATGGCTCGGGCTGTCGGGATTAGTATGATCTTGTGAAAGAGGCATTTGAAGTTGAAATTGAATGCTTGTATTGAATGAGCTCTTATCTTATCACTAAAGGTCTTGAAAGGGAGTATGAAAATGAATTTTTCCTAAGGAAATCCAAATTTTCGCTTGACAAGTTATGAAATCGCAAGAAAACTTTTAAGCGTCCATGGTCATTTTTCATGGGTAGGATTAGATTCACAAGACTTATCTCCCTTCATCAGAGACATCTCATATTCTCTTTAGACACTACTCTTCACAAGATTAAGATCATATGACATGTGCACTATGTGTAACGCAACCCTTAGCAGGGGTTTCTCTTTTATGACTCTAGATGATCTCATTTTTTCTTGAAAAATTTTGTACTTTTCTCGCTTAACTTTGTCTCGTTTTCTTAGGCTTTTTAGAGTTACCCATGTAACGAGTTTTGGACCATTGACTCCTAAATCAGACGGTTTTAGGGCACTAGGTGTTAAGACACCCCTTCGGGTTTACTGGCTCGAGTAACAAAGGCCACACTTCGAGATAAATTAGCCGGTCTACTCTTTTGATCTTCGTCTGAGCCTGTATAAGATTCATTTTCTTAGGCTCTAAATTACCCATGTAGAGAGTGTTGAGCTGGTGATTCCCAAACCAGACGACTTTAGGGCACCAGGTGTAGAGACACCCCTCGGGCTTAATTACTCGAGTAATATAGGCCACAATTCGGATCTGATCAGGTTTTGATTTTTTGTAATGCTCATTTTCTTAGGCACTGAGTTACCCATGTAACTAGCGTTGGGCTGATGGCTCCCAAACCAGATGGCTTTAGGGCACCAGGTGTAAAGACACCCTTCAGGCTTAATAACTAAAGTAACCCAGGCCATGATTCGAGACATTAGGCTGGCTACTAATTGTCATTCTTGTCGTCATAGTTTTATACCCCACCACTAAGAGTCAGGTCAATCGCAAATTGCAGACATGCATATGAGGTCAAGTTTGCTCTAAAAAGTGCTTTAAACTAGGACGTCGTGTCTAGTCAAAAGGTTGAATAGTCTTAATTCTCTAATCACTTTCATGATTCTTGCTCCACGGACGCTTATCAGAATTAATCCAATTTATAACAAGTTAAGCAAAAACTTTTTTTCTTCTCTTTTTCTAAGACTCTAATGCAGGATTTATGTGTATGATCGCTAATGCATGGAATTTGAAAGCACATAAAGAGATGAAAGAGTCATACTTTATCAGCGGATCGCAGTATTCTAAGAAAATTATGATTAGAAAAGATCAATTGATCATACTGAATCACCAATGATGGAAGCTGGGATGATGATGGACCATGCTGATGGTGCCGACTGGTGCATGTTGATTGGATGGTTGATAAATGCCCCAGTGTTGAATTATCGCCATTTCTGGAATTTGTCCAGTCTTGTTGTAAGGGTCCCAACATCGGGTTATTGTTGACTTTGGACTTGCCCCAGTCTTCCTTGTCATCTGGGAGGATTGCTTGGTTGTATGTTTGATCGATGGGCTGATAAGATGCCGAGATCGCAAGAGTCTTTAATCGCATGACTCCCATGGTGAACAAGTAGTGTATTTTGGCTTTAATGCTTGGATGCCCCAGTCATTATTTTTGATTTGTAGGATCAATTGCCTTTGATGACCTTTCCTTTGATTTGATGAAAGTTTCAGATTGAGGCTTCAGCTCTTCAAACGTCCTTGCGTATGTTTATGCTTGATATATCGCTGTGTTGTTGTTCCAACTTTGACGCTTGATGTCGAGATGCCTTCGGACTCCAATAAATTGGACTCAAGGGCATGTGATGGTTGGTGATATGATGGCTTTGACCATGGCTTTGGTCGGTGACCTACCGAGTGTCCCTGCCGGGAAAGATCTGGCTATGGCAGATTCGACAGCTCAGATGACCTTAGAGAGAGATCAGGCCAGGGGCGTTGATGTTGACGACCCATTCTATTAGAGATACCACTTATATTAATAGAGGCAAGGCCCGAGCCACTCTAGATGTTGCCTTTGCTGAGAGGGACGAGGCCATAGTATGCAAATGGCAATGGATGTTCTGGCTCGTATAGAGACCGAGGGTTAGGAGCTTGCAGCTGCTCCTCTATCTTCAGAGAGATGTCTTGCTGGCACTATTATCCCGCTTATCCACGGGTTCAGAGTCCAGCTTTGATTTTCCTCAGCAAAGCCTGTTGACCAAGTGGTTTGATAGAATTTGGCTTTTATTTGTCTTCGGTGTCTTGGAACTGGTTTTTATTTTTTGTTTTTTCTTGAAGGTCAAACCATGCCGCAGATGGCTGCCTACGTACTCCCTGGTTGAGGGAGATCAAGTCATTCGTAGTTCTATTTTTGAGAGAGGGCTGAGAAGTGTCCCTTTTGGGTTCTGAGTTTGGTTTGATAAGCTTTTGAGTTTTTGTTTGTTTTGTGTTTGGATTCGAGGGTTTTCTAAATTTTTTGTTTGGTTTGACCGTACCAAGATGGTTGCCTACGTACTCCCGGGTTGAGGGAGATCAGGTCATTCGTAGTTCATGTTGTTTAATTGAAGAGGTTTGCAAAGAGTTTGTCTGAGGTTTGAATTTGGTTCAATGAGCTTTGGAATTTGATGCTGGGATTCACAAGTTATTTGGATTTTTGCTTGGTTTGACCGCACCTTAGATGGTTGCCTACGTACTCCCGTGCTGAGGGAGATCAGGTTATTCATAGTTCATGTTTGTGGCTTGAAAGGCTCGACTTTTGATTTTTTTTTCTTCTTGATTCTTTTGATTTTTTTAAATTTTTTTTTTGATTTTGTATGCATGGACAATAAAAGGCATAATGCTAAGAAAAGGATAACGTCCCAACATCCTCTGGATCTCGTAATTTCCTCTAGATCTATGTCCTTTTGGCTAGCTGAGGCCTGATAGTCCAGTCGTCAGTGATTATGTCGCCTTCGAGGCTTGTGATAGAGGTTCCCTCTTGGCTCTGAATATCTTCAATCCTAAATCAACATATCCCTTAAGGAGGCTTAAAATAGACTCGTCGCAGAAAGGTATGAACTCCAGATTCCTCGAGGGGTTGACTTCCTTGAGAATTTTGCCACCTTTGTCTTCGTCTGCTCCTTCACTTTTCTCATAGCCTTGAGAGGATTTGAGCATGAAATCCCCCTCGCACTGATGTTGTATCTCTCGCAATGAACTTTCTTTTTGGGCTTTTTCCATACGGGGAAGGATCAGTATCTCCTCCTCATCTTTCAGAAGGATAAGGTCAGGCATGTCGCTTTTGGCTTTGGGCATCAAGATATTTGATGATGGTGGATGAACTTCATTGGGAGATTCTTTTTTTTCTTCGGTCACTCCCAGTATTAGGGTCGGTCCACCTTGTGTTATGCCAGGATTGGTACTCATAGCCGTCACATCCTTTGAACTGCCCGCTTCGAGTGTACATCTTGAGCTCTTTATCTCCCTCTCGCCTTTTCGGGTCATGAGGAATTCTTTCTTCAGTTCTCTATTTTCAATGAGGTCCTGGATTTTGTGCTTTAGAGACCAGCATTCCTCAGTTGCATGTCCGGGTGAGTTAGAATGATAGCGACACATCTTTGTGGCATCATAACTTCTCGTCTCGAGCTTGGTAGGAGGCAAAAACTCAATAATCTTTCTTTGCGCAACCAACAATGCTAATATATTTTCCAATGAGTCCTCTACGGGTGTGAATACCCTTCTTCGCCGACTCTCCCGACTCTCGGTGCCGTAGGATTTTAAGGGTTTGCTTGTGTTTGGAATGTCTCTTGATATTTCCTATTTGGGAGTTCGCATTCCTCTGGAGGATTTTTCTTTTGGTGAGAACTTTGAGTAATTTTATCATTCCATCTTTCTCGTCCATCCGACATGCTTTGATCCTCTTCATTTAACCGGCGGATCTTGGGGGAAGATATGCTTATACTCTGAATATCCTCCTCTTTCTCTTGGCTTTCTCATATTTGAGTGAAATGCTGCCTTGTATCTTGATGTTGGCGCACTACCAGATTAGCCAGCAAAGTCACTTGATGTTGGATCGCATCCAATTTTTGCATTATTATCATACCCTCCTCTAAATTTTCTGACTCTAGGACAGTTATTCTGTTCCTCCGGGGGTAATCCTCTATCCTTCGTATGTATTTATGATTTGGATGCATTTCATCGCTTCCTGACCCGATCATATTTACTTCCTCCGTATCATGCTGCATCAGAAGGTTGGCATTGACATTTGGAAGGTCATTTTGTTGGACCATAAGATCGCCGTTTTCGATCAGGTTTTGAATTTTATGCTTTAAGGACCAACAATTTTGCTTATCGTGGCCCGGAGATCCGGACTGATAAGCACATTTCTAGCTAGGATTGTATCTTTTGCTTTTTGGATCCAGAGATGGAGCCAACTCGGTAATTTTCTTGTGATCTGTTAACATCACAAATATGTTTTCAATGGAATCGCCTAGTGGAGTGAACACCCGATTTTCAGTTCTTCCTAATTTTCTCTTTCTCTCCTGGTAATTATTGAATGTAGTCTGTTGTGACGGCAGATTGCTTTCCCTCTACCAAATGGGGGGAATATGGTTAGGTCTCCTAGCCTGCCCCTGTACAATGAGGGATACATTTTCATCGCCTTCCTTGGGTACCCTTATGGGATCACTCACATATTTTCCAGACTGTATATCCTCGGCGACTATTTTTAAGGCTGTGAGATCTTTGATCTTGTCTGCTTTCAAGCCCATCTCTGTCAGTTCGCCATGTTTGATCATTTCTGATAATGGCATACCTATTCCGGCCAGGATCCTCTCATAGTAAGGTGCCTCTTGGATGTCTATGAAAGTCATCACCATTTCAGCTTCGGTCATAGGCGGGCTAAGTTGTGCTGCCAGACGTCTCCATCTTTGGGCATACTCACGAAAAGACTCGTTGCTCTGCTTTTTGACTTTGGTCAATTGATATCGATTTGGAGCCATCTGAGACTGGAAACTATATTGAGTTAGGAAGGCATGAGCTAGTTCTTCCCAACTGTGAATTTTGGCATTGTTAAGTCGGGCATACCACATCCTAGCATCTCCAGTGAGACTCTTTTGGAAAAGCTGCATTCGAAGGTTTTCATCTTTAGCATAAGACCCTAGCTCGCCAATGTATACTTTCAAGTGCGTATAAGGATAGCCTGCCCCACTGTATTTTTCAAACTCTGGGACTTGGAATTTATCAGGATATTTAGCCCCTGGGAATATGCAGAGATCTGAATAGGTAACACTTCCAAGGTTTCCTGTCCCTTTGATTGCTCGGATGGTTTCTTCCATTAGTCGGATTTTCCTTCGGATATCGCCAGCTTCCCGATCTTCCCTGAGATTTATGATTTCAGGGGTTTTGTTGGTTCTTTTACTGGATCGAGGTTCAGGAATCTGCATTTCCCCCTTTTTGTTATCGCTTTGATTGCCACCCTATGAGGAGGACTCTGTTTAATTGAGTGTTGGCTGGCCCTGAGTGTTTTTGCTTTGTTCTCTTAGGAGGATAGCCAACTCTACTATTTGATTCTTATGTCCTTCGAACTCTTTTCGAGATACGGAACCCAACTCACATTGGCTACTTTCAGCCATGTCGGTGGATAGGCTTTATGCCTTTTCAGATTATGATCTAGTAGTGAGACCAATTTTTCACCTACAACAAAACGTGGGCGTGTCAGTTTCCTGATGTAGGCAAGGATTGGATGCATGATGTGTTTTTTAGAGTTTATCCTGCAAAACAGAGGTTAGTCGCTTTGATGGCTGGATAACAAGATATTTGATAGGAAAGTAAATCTTTCATTATTGTCATTTATATTGTGCTCCTCCGTAATTGGAGACTTGACATGGAATTAAAAGAGGAAGGTATGAAGAAGACTACCATCGATTGGGTTGATCAGAGGCTAACCTATCTTAGGTTTACTCTCGCGGGCTTAGTTTCAGCATGAAGGTTCCCAGATCATCGCAATATACTAGAAGGGAAGTTAATCCGATCGTTCAACTGGAGCGAATCTGGGTGGTGCATTTTCAGGAGGCAGCCCCGGAGACTTAGTCGTCCCCAGAGTCCTTACTTATCACTGACTGGGTTTTCCTCCTGGTGGAGGGACTCATAGCATACATTCACATACATCGACCTTACCGCTTATGCATGCAATGAAAGTTTGTGTGAAGCACTAAAGCATGCATTCTCATTCATTCAATGTAAAGGCATAGCATTCATACATTCAATGAAAGATGCAGCATTCACTCATCCATTGACTGTGGAGATGCAGGATTTCACGCATTCAATAGTTTTGAAAGGGAAATGTTTAAAAATATTTAAAGCGGCCTAAGCCCTCTATTGTCCCCAACAGAGTCGCCACCTGTTGACGTTGGAAAATTTAAGAAATACCGTGGGTTGGTTGTAACCCGGTTTTCCTCAAATTAATCTTCTTAAGTTATCTCTACCCTTATTCTTTTTATTGCGAAAAAGGTTTTGAAGGGTTTTTTAGGAAAGAGGCCAACATGTATATATGTCGACGATTTGATTTGATTTAAACAGAGTCGCCAGTTGGTAGTTTTGAAAATAGTTGTACCAACTCAATCGAGTTTGATTTGAAAGAGGCCCAATTGCTGGACACTGTCAAAACATGATCTTTGAAATCGGAGTTTTGAGTTCGGGGGCTTGGTTAAGTGTGGGGAAGATGTTAGGCACCCCACGACTCCCGTGTAAACACGGTACCGCAATTGTTTTAATATTTCCCTTAAAACTAGAATGCGTAAGTGAATGCTGTTTGAAAATTGGGCCTATTGATTGATTGATTGAAAGCTTTGACAGACTTCATTGAGTCTATATGAGAAGGGTTTGATTTAATTTGAAAATCAGTCTTTGATTTGATTTGCAAAAGCATTTAATTTGATTTTTGCAAAAGCTTTTGAATGGAATTGACAATGACGTTTTGAAAGCTGGTTTTATCAAACTTTTACGCTGACATAGGAATTGAAGCATATCGCTACTCTCAATTTTACCTTTATAGCCTTAAGGCTGCATACAAGTGGTGATTCGTCGGGCTGCGAAGCATCCTCGACCACAAAAATATAAAGTGTCAGTCTCCTCATGGGTATGAAAACCATCAGAGGGACGCTGACACGACAATCCATATTTTCACTATGTTGAGACCTTAAATACTGATAACCGTTTTAAGGTCTGTGCATGTATATTTTACAGAAAAAACTGGCAGGATACATCTATAAATCGGAGTTTGTCCATCGTAGGAATCAGATTCTAATCAGTTTGATCATGAATCCCATGATTTCTAGGCTTACATATGAGTGACTAGAAAACCTGCATAGTTCAAATTTGTACAGAAACAGATAAATATCCCAAAATAGCCAGAACCAGGGATTCATTCAGTAAATCTCGGTCCGCATGGCCGAAGCGTCTCGTTCCCACTAGATAGCGATCTAAGGGATGCGAGGTTACTTTTGAAGCTGAAACTATAAAAATAACTAGATTTAAAGAAATCTTAGCCATTATAGCTTCCAGGTTTTGTCGGGACCTGTTTGAATCTTAGAAAGCTAGAAATGGTGAGATTTGGATAAATCTAGTTCGCCTGCAGAAATGTCAGTGCAAATTCATATACAAATGAATGTTAAATGCAACAGTTGAATAAATTGAGCAAAGCAATATATATAAAAGCTGTAAAAAGGGCGATGGGTTTTCACTCGCGAGCCCGGATTGGAATTGAAATATATATATTTATAAAATAACTGTAAATAGCCACAAAATAATCCAGGCTGTGACAGAAATGAAAAATATATATATATATATATATATATATATATAATACAATAAAAAGGGCAATAGGTTTTCACGCCGGTGCCCGTACTGGAATTGACAATGACATAAAATAGTCACCTAGTGACTGGGGAGAGCACCCAGTATGGGGAAGTGTGCAAAAAGCAGTAAAATGGCCACAAAGTAATCCAGGCCAGACTGAAAATATATAAATATATATATATATATATATATATATATATATATATTGACAAAAATGTAGTCAACCAGGACTGATAGGAGTACCAGTTATGGTGAAAGCCGCTTATATATGCGTAAATATATATAAAAGCGGTAAACTACCTCAGATTTGAAATTCGAGCTTGACAAATTTGAAATGTTAATACATTTACAGTTAAATATATACAAAAAAGGGACAAACCCTGACTGGCAAGATAACCCAGTCCGGCGAAGTTTCCAAAACGGTGTATGCTAGTGCATTGAAGCTACTAGAGCTGACGGATCGTCAATCCGAGTTGTAAAAATGTTGAAAACAGAGTTTATGTACAAAAATGTATTAATTTTTGATGAAAACGGCCACGGGGCATATTTAGAAGATAAAACTTGATATGCAGATGTAAAACACTGCAAAGTAGTAGTATTGACTTGTTGATCGTAAAAATACTTACAATATGCTGCACTACGGGCTTTTTGCCGAATCGTAGGCTTTAAACGTCCAAATCTACCATTGGTTTTTTGATATGTGGTAGTATATGGGTATATTTACGTGTTGGAGTAAAAATATTTGGGTTTGGAAGAGGTGTACAAGTCAAAAAATTAAACTGGCAGGGTTTCGCTGCGTTTTTGAATTGTTCAAAATGAACGGGGGGGGGGGGGCACATTTATTTATAGGCCAGGGAGCCTCCACTCTACCTGCGGTAGCCACAGGTAGAGGTGCGGCTCCCCTAGGTGGGTCCCACATGCCTGGTTTGGTCGTCTCGAAGTGCGTGCATGCCGAGCAACGCAATGTCAGGTTCGAAACTTTATAACTTTTGATCGGAGCGTCCGTTTGGGGCGTGCTATAGCATTCCGGAAAGCCCTCATTGAGAGTGTCACAATGACATTGGATTTAACCCTTTTTAAGTCCCCAAAGATGGGTTCATGACCGGGTCATCATTTCCCCACAGTTTGCCTGTCGAGCCATCTAACGTTGTTTTCACCCGGGATCACCGTTGTGGTTCTTTCTGACCTTGGTGGCATCAATTCAGCTTGAGTTTGACTAAATCGGATAAGATTTGGTAAAATGACCATTTTTTCCCTTCCTAGGTTGCCCTTGGTGTCGGTATGGCCTCTGGTTGACTTCCGGGAGCTGTTTCCAAGACTTGGATCTCATTCGAGTCTGTTTGTCTCCAGTGTTTCCTTTGTGGCTGACGTGGTTATTCTGGGTTTTCTTCTGGAGGTGTTGTGATGCTTCAGGTTTATTTTTAAAGTCAACCTGACTTTTCGGACTGATGTCGGGGATGACCTGTACTTCCCGGATTGCTGCCGGGGCTAATTTGTACCTCCCGAATCACTACCGGGGCTGCGTTGACATCCCGATATGGTTGATCAGTGTTGTGGCTATCCCGATATCGGTGACCGGGTTTGAGCTGATGTTCCGATATTAAGATCGGGGATGATCTAACAGTTCGATTGACAATCGGAGCTGGATGAACGGTCCGATCAACTATCGAAGCAGGATTGATGGTCTGATTGACTAGCAAAACTAGATTGAGGGTCCGATTGACAATCAAAGTTGGCTGGAGTACCAATATTGGTGATCGGATTAAGTTTTACCGACATTGGGGATCGGATTTAGGCTGAAAGACCGG